>JAWQUT010000380.1:382485-406486 GCA_033807755.1 Ellobium chinense
AGTGGAAGAGCCTCCGTTTATATCCTTACAGTTGGCATTAGGTGGTATTACTTTTTTGATCACTTCGTGTTATATAACGCTGTTGTTGTTGTTGTTGTTGTTGTTGTTGTTGTTGTTGTTGTTGTTGTTGTTGTTGGTATATGCGTGCAAGCAAGGATTAAGACTATATGCTTTAACAAATCTACTTTCTATATTAGATCCCACAACTACGCAGTATAATAATTGTTTAGCATTCTGCATTTCCCTCATTTCACATACCCTCTTCTAGACAAAGGTCCCAAATGCAATATTTTTATTATCCTGGGAGACTCTAGTCCTTTGACTTTATTTTGGCTGGAAAATGTAAATCATTCAAAATGAATTGCAAGTCTAAAACGAATATGATGTGTATGCACCGGTACATGACGAACTGATTAACATCCCTACAAAATTCGAAAGTTGTAATGATGATTCTTTGATCGTTCTCAAACGCAGCATTTTTGACAATAAAAAACCTAAAAGTTCTGTCAAACCAACGCTTAAGAATTTACAGATTCACTTGAATATACAATTATAAGTAAGCAAACTTTTAGCACTGCCAAAATACATATTTTGGAGTAATTTTTCCTCTTTAAAACAGACGTTAGCCCTGCATCTTTTATTATACAGCTTGCCAGGTTCAGATAGTTTTGATTTTTGGTACGAGTCTGTACCGATAATCAAGTTTAGACAGAAAAAGTAAAGGACAAGGAAAGGGAATGAATATTGTCTAGCTTTAAGAGTAAGAATTGTTGAAATAAATAAAGAAATATATACTATCACCATACCAAAGACATATTCTTACCTTTCTATAACACTCCTTTCACACTAAACTGCCGAAACGTTCGTCAAGTGATATCCAAAGACACGCCCATGATGTGAAGATGTTAGAATATCCAGGAAAAAAATGTGTTATTAGATAGATCTTTTCATTACTTATAAATGTTCATCATTTGCGCTTTAGGTTTCGCGTCTGTTCATGCACAAGAACTCTAAATGTCATATTGCTAGATGTAAAATCTGTTGGCGCCTTCTCTTTACAATGATATCAGTTATTCCCCCCTTAAGTTATCACCTTCCTGTAATCTCCGCAGGAGTTCAGAGTAACGGTGGTTGTAAAACACCGAAACAACAAGTACACAAGCCACCCCTTTCAGGAGAAGTTATCGCCTGATTAATCGATCTTTCTTTGCCAGTCTGCTTCAAGCGATTTCAAGATGGAAAACAGGAACAGAAAAAGCTACGTTAGTGTTATTAATAACTGACGCTGTCAGAACCAGAATCCCTGTTAACCCTCTGAGAGCCGATCAGCACGTCTAACCCGAGGAGATTTCAGCATTAACCCATTAGGGGCCGTTTTACATCGTGTGATCCATGTACCCTCGGCTGACCCGCCATTCTTTGCTTTAAGGAGACGGCCATTAATCGACGACAGTATCAACAAAGCAGCCAGAGTCCACCGCGCCAATTATGAGGTGCATTACCCACTGGGCTTATCAGCACTGGAGGTCACCAATAAATCCGATAAAAACTCCACGTCATGTGTGGAAGCTGGGTGGGTAATCTGGCGAATAGCTCATTGCTTTTTTTTTTTTGTGGTTGTTCTTGTAGTTTATATGCTGTTGTTAGTGTTGTTGTTGCTCTTGTTGCTGTTTTTTTATTGGTCATTCTTCTTGTTGGTGTCGTTCTTGTTGTTATTGTTTTGTTGTTGTTGCTGTTGGTGTTGCTGCTGTCATTGTTATTGTTGTTGTTGTTGTTGTTGTTGTTGTTGTAGTTTGTTGTTGTTGTTGTTGTTGTTGTTGTTGTTGCTGCTGTTTTGCTTTAACATGTGTGTGAGGAAATACAGGGCAAAAATCACTCTTCTATAAGGGCAAAGCACATGACGTGCAAGTGGCAACATTGCTATGGCCGCCATTACAGAAAAGCTGCAAGAAGATTCTTGCTGAGCAATCTAAGATGACGTCATTCTAGTTCAGTCTATTAATCCGGTGTGAATTCCCGTTTACTTTGACCGCTACCGCATTCCTTCATATTCTGTCCTAATCTAAGATCATGAGTATCAGGAGGAGATGGGGGTAAGAATATGGAAAACAGTAGCAAATAACAAATAATCCGAATAGGGCTACTGTTCAAGGCTTGGGGCAATAAACTAAGCCAATCGAAGAGGGCAAGAAATATGATTTGTGCAAGTGTTTGACAAGAAAGTTCGTAGGCAGGCGGTTAGGTTAAACGGTTGACAGCTTGACAAGTTGATAGATGGAAAGGAAAGCTGCAAGGCAGACAGGCAGATAGGCAGGCAAGCCGACAGTCAGACGACACACAAACAGCCATCCTAGAATTAAAATATAGTTCATGTCGTGCTTCAAATTCGCTGGTTCTCGACCGCCTCGTCCCGTACACGTAACACCGTCAAACTAGGATGAAAGGATTCCTAATCTAAGCGTCAAGATATAACACAGGGGAGGTAATTAATAGAAATTTAAACTTGTGGAAAGCAACTCCAGGTCTAACTTTATTCTTAATCTTAGTCTAGCCAGAGCACTGACTTCGCAACCCGTTCGCTTTGACTTTTCAAAGCAAATCAGTTGACTGTTCCATATAACGTAAGCACCAGAGTTCACCCAGAACAGAGACCGCTTAAAGGCTGATCTAAGGTCTCTACCATTTTGTCGTAGCTTTTGCTGAAAAACAAACATAAACAAAGAATGTAACCCGGCTGCCAAGGTATACCCTTCATTTACCATTTAAATAAAAGGGAGGAATGTCAGCTCATTCTGATAATTTTCTAGCTGTTACACATTATCTAAGGAAGAGAGCCACCAGGAATTTACCAAGTTACTGTGAAAGATCAATTTTGGAGAAAAAAAAGGCCGATAATAACTGCAACAAGAAATTTTCTGTCCTTACTGGGGATCGAACCCAGGGTCTCTCAGTTTGCAAGTCTGAAATTCACCACAGGAACGTTAACCACAGCAGTTTGAACCTTAAATACTTACTGCCTGAATACTGTTCTCTAACTTTCACATGTAGGCCTAGCGTTTACACGTGACCGTGACAAATTTCCCAATTACTGACCCAAACAAACAGACGTATGGTGTCACTCTGTGGTAAAAGTTCATCAGCAAATAGGAAGATTCTTGTGGTAGGCAAACTTTTTATTGTACACTTAACATATTATTAAGTCTTTGGTTCATAGGTCCTTGTGCTTCGGCAATGCCCGTGAACTCTTATTAGCAGTCAAAGCTAAGCAAGTATCATCGTTAGCCGACCTGAAAAAAAGACCACTCACACCCCAATAGAGACATCTCAGAAAGAATAAATGATGAAAAGTGTGATCTATTTTTCAACAGAACTTTTGATGCACAAACTATCCTGAACTGACTTTTTAGGAGCAGGGACATAAATGTTTATTTGGTGTTTATTGTGTGTGTAGGTCTTGTTCTTTACTAATAAAAAAAAAAAAAACCAGTGGGAGATTTTCTCAGAATGCTGGTGATCACTGCCTGTATATGGCAGCGACAAGACAGGGGGTTGAGAAACTCCAAGAGTGATCAGGCCTGCTGGAATAGTGTGAAGTGCCATGAGTGTGCGTTATCCTGGTTACAGACCTGTAATGGGATTGGCCCCTTTTTTCCCCTCTGGGCCATATTAACATTTTGAGCTGCCCTCTGAACCCAAAGTTTGAGCTTTCACCCAGACCCATACCAGATTGAAGCTCATTATGTGGCCCGAAGTTTAAGACTGACTCAACCCTAGCAAGCCCATTGAAATTTTGAGCTTGGTTACTATTTGTAAACAGAGCCTACATTTTTCACTGGTCAACGCCAAACCCCTCCTCTTCCGCCTGAGCACACCCTTGACCTGGCAGTTCCAGCCCAGGGCTAAATAGTGCTTGGCAAAATAAAGTAAAATGGACACAGTTTCCCATGATATCAAAATTTCCCCCCTGGAGGCCTTATTACTGGAAGCAGGGAATGCCAAAAGAGGGAAAATGGGAGATAAAATATAACCCCTTAGTAGTAGGGGCCCAATAGTGAAAGTACAATTACAGGCCTGTAACCTCCTGGACACCAGACTTATAAGCCGCAGTATGATTATTATTTAAATATTATTGTAAAAAAAATGGACAACAAAGCACCAGACCCTGGGCAGGCAGACTAGCAAGTTAAGTGGAGTGCACAGAGCAACGTGGAACTGTTGAGGTGGGCAGCTGACAGCCAGAAATGAAGGTCCTTGATCGCTGAAGCCAATCCATATGGTGTCTGGAGAGGAAAAATCACTGTGCTTTTAGGTGATTTTCAGGGTGGTTAAGATGTGACCTACTTCCAATCTTCATTTTCTAGGGGTTAACCGAGATTTGTTGTTTATGGGCAATTCCAGCAAAATGCCACGTCAGATACCCTATATTCTGAAAAGCTTTGACTTTATCATATTTAATTTTGATAGTTTATAGCAGGAGAGAATTTATTCTTTAAGATAGAAACCGAAACTGGTTGCTGTAAAGTCAGGGCTGTTCAGAAAATAGCGTAACTGACGTGACATTCATGGAATTGCCCTTATTGAAGCGGCCATTTCTCGTCCCCTCCCAGTCTAGGCATTCTTCCTCCCTTAAATGCCTTCTCCTCCATGCCGTTGTTTCTTGAGTACATGCGTTGTTAGTTTCACTGCTTCCTCACACAGCTAGCTGTCGTTCATCCTGTTGGTTTGAACAAAAGAAGTCAATTCTTTCTACATGGAAAGTGTGTTACCAATATTTACAACTCTGTGGCACACATGGCATGATTCTCAAGCCAGGGGATCGAAGTCGGAAGTAAGATGATTTATGGAATGTGAGGGAGGAAGGAAGGAAGGAAGGAAGGAGGGAGGGATGGAAGGATGAAAGGATGAAAGGCAGAAACGATGAAAGGAAGGAAGGATGGATGGATGGATGAATTAGTGAGTGCGTGGGAGAGAGGTGAGTGGCGTGGCGTGGCGTGGCGTGGCGTGGCGTGAGTAAAGTGCGTGCGTTCGCGAATGCTTGAATGAGTGCGAAGGTTAGTAAGCGCGTGAATGAGCGTTGTGCGAGTCGTGTGCGTGCGTGCTTGCGTGAATGAGTGAGTAAGTGAGCAAACGATCGAATCACTTTCTCTGTGACAAAAAGCACTAACGCCCTCCTCACTGAAGGCCACTCATCTCTCTCTCTCTCTCTCTCTCTCTCACACACATATATATTTAAATATAATTATATATATATATATCCCAACAAACAAACACTAGAGGAAGTCTTTGTTAAAGCAACAAAATCAACATTTATTTATGTACTAAATATGATACACTGTACATGATGATACGGATGGAAAATAAACACTACGAGTCACACTGCATGATTACATATTAATAATATACAAATGATTATGCATGTCAGGCCAACATCAGAGTCTTTTCTGCAAAGAAAAAAAAAAGCCAATCACGGTTGCCGCTTTTTTTATTTTAAAACAAGTATGTGAATCTATCATATCCAGCTCGTTACATCGCGTCCCGAGATTTACAACCTTACCTAGGAATTTATGATGATGTCTACTGGAAAGCACAGTACAATAAAATCAATGGGCAGGTAGACATTGCGCACCAATAGATTCTCCACCTTCTTTCCAGCATTTAGTTTCAAGCTCAGGCACTGTCTCCTTGCCACACCCATATGACAAATAATATCGTCGTTTTTAAGTGTAGCAGCGTTCTCTAAAAAGCGAAAAAGCCGTGCACGTCTGCTGGACCACGATATATCACAAATTAAAACAAAAAAAATGCCCGTAGAATCCCAAATGTTTCCGTATATTTTCACGGACCAATATGCACTAGATTTGGAGATATTATGAACACGCACGAGTGAAGGTGGGAACAAGGTTTTCTCGGAAGGATGACACATGTAATAATGTGCTCGATGTGCTAAAATCCGAAAACAAATCTTACTGTTTGGTTGTCTGTAATTTTATTGCTTTAATATTGTTGTTTGTAACGGGAGTCCTTGCTGATGTGATGTTTCTAATGTTGGATATTATGGGGGTGTACCAGTGACATCATGGGACAGTAGAGTTATTTCCCTTTTTTTCCCCTCAAATTAATTTGAACCATCATCCTAGAAGTGTCCCAGCTTGGCTGTTCTGTTGCATTCCGAGCAGACTACCACACAATGTAAATAATCATTTCCTGAAGTTCTTCATCAACTGCTTCGAATAGGACCACCCTGCCTTGGGGGCCATTATATAAAGCCAAATCAGGCAATCAGTTTTTCCTCTAGGGAAATAATGTATTTCTGGCTGTGTGGAAGTCTCCCAATATGATAGCATGCTTTAACTTTAAGGGACTAAAAATTCTGACAAATACCAACCAGCCAGTGAGACAACACAGGTCCAAGATCCGCTGCTGTGCACAAACTGAAGTTGATTCTCATCCTCATTATAGATCTCTGGGTGACAGAGAGCAATGTTGGGTACGTTTATAGTGACACGCGCGAATTCTGTGCGTACCGACAGAAAACGTACGTGTATGATAAATCCCTCTTTGTTTCTACTTGCACGGCTGAGACTGTTTATACTGACGAGGACACTTGCGCCTGGCGTGAACACCTAGGAAAATCGTCAGTGGTTGTCACACTTCAGTCGTGCGTAGGTGACAGACAAAAGGAAGTGTGTGCGATAGTTTCTCCTCTTTGTCATCATTGGATGCACTCCACGCGTTTATACTGACACGCGTGTGTTTAGATCAGGGGACAGTACCCTTCAGTGTTTCCTTACTTGGCTGACTTTCATCAAGATGGATGATGACAAATTAATTACAGAAGTCAAGAATCGACCCATTATTTGGGACAAAACCGACAAAAATCGTTTAATAGAGACATTATCACCTTGGCATAGGACACCATAGCGAAAAATGTTGAAGGAGTCGGTTTTGGAAGCAAATGATGAAACTCTCCATGCACTTTTCGCGATTTGTTTATTGGATGTACAGAAAATTTCCGAAATCGATGCTTTTTTTATGTTTCGTTTCTTCCACCACCATCAAAAATCAGTTTCTGTCGCTTTGTAAGCGCCATGTTTACCACAAAACCAGTAGCGTATGGTCTCTAGTATGAATACTCTTTTTCCGAGCGCGTACGTCTGTTTCGGTACGCACAGAAATTGCGCGTCACTATAAATCATTAAATGTATCTTTACAGGGCTTGGAAGTTATCTTCACATTACAACCATCTAAGTACTTAACCATTTTTCTTTCTTTTACATTTTCATTGTAAACCGTGACGTTTCATAATAAACAGTTCATAAGCTCAGGTTACAAGTCTTCGATTCCCATAATAATATAGTTAAATGCTGAAACGCTTCCAAGGTGTAAACGTTAAGGGCAGCGTTAAGGTTAGGAGCAAGGTTAAAGAAGACCTAGGTTCCCTAGCTTTTGTAAAAGGATTTTCTTAAGACTGCTTCTTCTTCCTTAACGATACAGGTTTAGAGTCTTGCGCAAATTGCGTGAGCCAGTCGTCTGCTAACCTAAGTCGCTTTTTGACGTTATGCAGCACGAGAAATGGTGACGCGCGCAGGGTGAACATTCCAGCGGTGTTTCCCCAGAGACTGTCCCTTTAACCATGCCCCTAACCCTAATCTACGTTCGTACACCTCGGGGAGATGACTTGTAAACTGAGGAACGAACTGCAAGCATGCAATCATCAAACACTTAATATTCTGCCATGCAGCGACAAAACATCGTAAGATGCTCAAACACAAATACGATTATACAATGTTTTGTCGTTGTACAGTAGTATTATGCCTCCATGTATAATAATTGTCCAAATTTATCAAGCGTTTTGGCGAACAGTGTCGGATATTATCAGACCGCTTAAAGAGAAGTGCTCGTTCTTTACCGCCAGTACTGTGGACAAAAACATGCAGTTTTGATCAATGCAGCGATGACTAACAAGAGTAAATCAATGGCAACTCTATGGCTGATATGTACAACGACTTCAGTTTAACATCAACACTCAAATCAAATTGTTTAATTCAATGTCAGAATCGCAGTTCTTTGTGTATTACATATAAGACCAGTCACTCAATGAAATAGTGAACTAACATATTCAGTCAATTTATTTTCAAAAATGCCCTGTGATTACCGAACTAAAATCATAAAGATCTTTCGACATCAGCCTTTTCAGAAGGTCTGCGTTTATTTCCAGATGCATCAAAATTATTAAAGAAATAGGAAGAACAGAAGTGCTTTTTTTTGTTTTTGTAAAAAAAAATAAAATTTTAAGCCTCAGTAGGTCAAGGCCACTCAACTTCCGTTCTCTGAGACAACAGGGCATGGGAGATAACCGCGATATCAGGAACAGATGTGAATGTCCATGACACGATTATGTCCCTTGAATCAGCGAAAACTGCGTCCTGGGATGCCGGACTCAAATGACAAAATTCATTCTAGTCGAGGAGGGTTAGTACTATTTCAGTGAGGTACTCCAAAAAANACACACATAATATATTTATATATATATATCCCAACAAACAAACACTAGAGGAAGTCTTTGTTAAAGCAACAAAATCAACATTTATTTATGTACTAAATATGATACACTGTACATGATGATACGGATGGAAAATAAACACTACGAGTCACACTGCATGATTACATATTAATAATATACAAATGATTATGCATGTCAGGCCAACATCAGAGTCTTTTCTGCAAAGAAAAAAAAAGCCAATCGCGGTTGCCGCTTTTTTATTTTAAAATAAGTATGTGAATCTATCATATCCAGCTCGTTACATGGCGTCCCGAGATTTACAACCTTACCAGGGAATTTATGATGATGTCTCCTGGAAAGCACAGTACAATAAAATCAATGGGCAGGTAGACATTGCGCACCAACAGATTCTCCACCTTCTTTCCTGCATTTAGTTTCATGCTCAAGAAATGTGTCTCCTTGCCACACCCATATGACAAATAATTATATCGTCGTAGCTGCGTTTTCTGAAAAGCTAAAAAGCCGATGCACGTCTGCTGGACCACGACATATCACAAATTTAAAAAAAAAATGCCCGTACAATCTCAAATGCTTCCGTATATTTCCACGGACCAATATGCACTAGATTTGGAGATCATGAACATGCACGAGTGAAGTAGGGAAAGCGCTTTAGATCTAAGGTTTTCTCGGAAGGATGACACATGGATTAATGTGGTCGATGTACTAAAATCCGAAAACAAATCTTACTGTTTGGCTGTCTGTAATTTTATTGCTTTAATATTGTTGTTTGTAACAGGAGTCCTTGCTGATGTGATGTTTCTAATTTTGGATATTAATTATTATGGGGGTGTACCAGTGACTTCATGAGACAGTAGAGTAATTTCCCTTTTTCCCTCAAATTTGAACCATCCTCCTAGAAGAGTCCCAGCTTGGCTGTTCTGTTGCATCCCGAGCAGACTACCACACAATGTAAATAATCATTTCCTGAAGTTCTTCATCAACTGCTTCGGATGGGACCACCTTGCCTTGGGGGGACATTATATAAAGCCAAATCAGGCAGTCAGTTCTCACTCTAGGGAAATAATGTATTTCTGGCTGTTTGGAAGTCTCCCATGATACAACACAAACTCAAACTCCCAATATGGTAGTATGCTTTAAGGGACTAAAAATTCTGACAAATACCAACCAGCCAGTGAGACAACAGAGGTCCAAGGTGAGCTGCTGTGCACAAACTGAAGTTGATTCTCATCCTCATTATAGATCTCGGTCGGGGTGACAGAGAATGAGATACAGAGAGCAATGTTTTAGGGCACGTTTATAGTGACTCACGCGAATTCTGTGCATACTGACAGAAAACGTACGTGTATGATAAATTCCTCTTTGTTTCTACTTGCACGGCTGAGACTGTTTAAATACTGGCGAGGGCACTTGCGACTGGCGTGAGCACCTAGAAAAATCGTCAGTGGTTGTTGTCCCACTTCAGTCGTGCGCAGGTGACAGACAAAAGGAAGTGTGTGCGATAGTTTCTCCTCTTTGTCATCATTGGATGCACTCCGCGCGTTCATACTGACACGCGTGTGTTTAGATCAGGGGACAGGACCCTTCATTGTTTCCTTACTTGGCTGACTTACATCAAGATGGATGATGACAAATGAATTACAGAAGTCAAAAATCGACCCTTTATTTGGTACAAATTAATAGAGACATGATCACCTTGGCATGGGACAGCATAGCGAAAAATTTTGGAGGAGACGGTTTTGGAAGCAAATGATGAAACTCTCCATGCAATTTTCGCGATTTGTTTATTGGTTGTACAGAAAATTTCCGAAATCGATACTTTTTTTATGTTTCGTTTCTTCCACCACCATCAAAAATCAGCGCCATGTTTACCTCAAAACCAGTAGCGTATGGTCTCTAGAATGAACACTCTTTTTCCGCGCGCGTGCGTCTGTATCGGTACGCACAGAAATTGCGCGTGTCACTATAAATGTATCTTTACAGGGCTTGGAAGTTATTATCTTCACGTTACAACCATCTAAGTACTTAACCATTTTTCTTTCTTTTACATTTTCATTTTAAACCGTGACGTTTCATAATAAACAGTTCATAAGCTCAGGTTACAAGTCTTCGATTACCATATAGTTAAATGCTGGGACGTTCCAAGGTGGAATTAGGTGTGCCTGGTTTAGGATTAAGGGTATTGTGCGAGGTTAAGGGCAGGGTTAAGGTTAGGAGCAAGGTTAAAGAAGATCTAGGGTCCCTAGCTTTTGTATAAGGATTTTTTTAAAGAGTGTTTTTTCTTCTTCAACGATACAGGTTTAGAGGCTTGCGCAAATTGCGTGAGCCAATTGTCTGCTCTCCTAAGTCGCTTTTTGACGTCATGCAGCACGAGAAATGGTGACGCGCGCAGGGTGAAATTCCCAACATTCCGGCGGTGTTTTCCCAGAAACTGTTGGGGGAACAGGAAGAATATTATTACCAATTTAAAATTTATGAAAGAAATAATTTGGACTCATCAGTCTATGAGGCAAATAACTACTTCTGTCCCTTTAACCATGCCCCTAACCCTAATCCACGTTCGTACACCTCGGGGAGTCTCATGACTTTGCAAATGGACAAAGATGACTTGTAAACTGAGGAACGGACTGCAAGCATGCAATCATCAAACACTTATATTCTGCCATACTGCGACAAAACATTGTAAGATGCTCAAACACAAATACGATTATACAATGTTTTGTCGTTGTACAGTAGTATTATGCCTCCATGTATAATAATTGTCAAAATTTATCAAGTCAAGCGTTTTGGCGAACAGGGTCGGATATTATCAGACCGCTTAAAGAGAAGTGCTCGTTCTTTACCGCCAGTACTGTGGACAAAAACATGAAGTTTTGATCAATGCAGCGATGACTAACAAAAAATCAATGGCAACTCTATGGCTGATATGTACAACGACTTCAGTTTAACATCAACACTCAAATCAAATTGTTTAATTCAATGTCAGAATCGCAGAGTTCTTTGTGTATTATATATAAGACCAGTCACTCAATGAAATAGTGAACTAACATATTCAGTCAATTTATTTTCAAAAATGCCCTGTGATTACCGAGTTAAAATCATAAAGATCTTTCGACATCAACCTTTTCAGAAGGGTTGCGTTAATTTCCAGATACAACAAAATTATTAAAGAATAGAAAGAACAGATTTTTTTTTTTTTTTTTTGAAAAATAAATTAAAATTTTAAGCCTCAGTAGGTCAAGGCCACTCAACTTCCGGTCTCTGAGACAACAGGGCATGGAAGATAACCGTGATATCAGGAACAGATGTGAATGGCCATGACACGATTATGTCCCTTGAATCAGCGAAACCCTGCGTCCCGGGATGCCTGACTCAATGAGAAAATTCATTCTAGTCTAGACACAGGGAGGAGGGTTGGTACTATTTCAGTGAGGTACTCCAAAAAAAAAAAATCCAAGCCAACAGCAACCATTTTCATCGCAAGCAAAATTACATTATTGATAGACATAAGGATGGCAAAAACATAAACATGACACCCCAATCCACGCAGCTAAACACAATGACCACATCGAAAGTTGTTATGGAATAACTTTGCAAAATGTATCTGATCTCTTAAGGCTGCATGAAACCAACAACTTTCTTTGAAGCTTTTTATAAAGACGCTTATCACATCAATGATAATTTCTTTCCTTAAATCTACAGCTACCTTCCAATACACTGTACTAGGTAAGCTTTTCAAACCAGTATTGGCCTATTTTTTTAACAAGATGCTGCGAACACAAACGATCCAACCGCAAAGAAAATGATACGTATTTTGCCACATTAAATGCTAATATTATTCTCGACTGTTTAATATCTTAATTTTGAAAGATTATGGACGTGCTTTCCAAGCATATTATTATATTGGAAAGGTAGCATCGATTACTAACTTCATTATAGTCTAGCCCAAGTATAAGGAATGCACAGCATGAAACGTTATAGATTTCTATTCTGAGAACACACACTGAATGATTTAGATCCTTACACACCTTAATGTCAGTCATGCAGCCAAATCGTTCTTTCACACAAGAGCATTCGTACTGTGAGACAACATACTGTGATTAACTACAAAAAATGACAGTACACAAAT
Source organism: Ellobium chinense (assembly GCA_033807755.1). Taxonomy (NCBI): domain Eukaryota; kingdom Metazoa; phylum Mollusca; class Gastropoda; order Ellobiida; family Ellobiidae; genus Ellobium; species Ellobium chinense. The sequence continues at coordinate 395,136 of JAWQUT010000380.1, forward strand.
GGAATTGAGTCAGTTAATGTTTGCTTTGACTATATTTACAGTAAATGCTTCTGCCAGGCGAATAACTACCACCACCAGGGCCAGATCAAGATAGTGAGGATGTCTGCAGCATCGGGAGTGGATTTACAGTGGGAAGAAAAGACTTACTGGATGTGTCAGTTTTTTAGATTTTTTTCATTCAAACAAACTATTACTATTGCGTGTTTACACTAATTTACAGAGGTCTCCTGGTCCAAACATTTTCAATGTGTGACACTAGAATGTAATCCCCCTGTAAGGACACATGTTGTTTATTGCCTGTACGAACGCAAAGTTAAAGACCTCAATGGTGTCATCAATAACAAAGTTATGGCCCTTGATGCAACAGGCCCTCTCGTGGACATCCAACATAATTAGTTCTGATACCCTAAGTGTTTGGAACAACGATCTTTCTCATTAGAGGTCGGACACGAGGCCAATTTTGGCATAAGATGAAAACCACTGCAGCTCATTTTACATGCCTGTCAAGAATATAACTTTGATGAACATAACTGTCATAGCAACATCTTCATTCGGACATGACTGCACATTCACACATTTCAGACTGAAACACAAAATACATATTAAACGCATACTACTACACTGCATGGAGCTTATAGTGGATGACCCTATAGTACACAAATGATACATAGGAGAATCTCAACACTTCAAACTTCTTGAACTCCAAACACTCGTTTACTCGTTGCCATGCTCTGGTTTGAAATACTCCTTCTGTTTTTTAACTTTCCTTACGAACATGTACAGATTGCAGGAGCCTAAGTGGTCCAAAATCTCTGGACTAGCAGATTAAATAATATTAAAGTATAAAATATGTTCTTTGGACAGATTGTTCAGAGATAATCGTATTACCTGAAACCACACCTAAAAAGTTGTAAAATTTGGTCCTTAATTTATTATAGTCTACGAAAAAAAAAATTTTTTTGCAGGCAGTGTTTTCCAACGGCTTCAACAGGTTTCATCTGTGTAGGCCTGTGGTCTGCAAAAGAAGATTAAAGTTTTAACCCCTTTTCATGTAACTTAAAATTAAGAAAAATCTAAACGAAGGATCCCAACTGTAAATAGTATATTATATTACATAGTAGTGCCACCAGCCTTACGAACTGGCATTGGCTATCTCGGAATGTTCCTGTGGTTCGAAGAGAAAATTTTATTAAATGACTCAGGCTTTTACAATTTAGCTTCTGCAACCTACAGTATATCTCACGAACTCGAAATGATGAACTGGTATCTTGAACTCAGTTCTTAGTATTATATACCATTTACCAGGCAAGACTTTGTTACAACTTCCTCTGACGGCGTTCACAGGCATGCTGCTTGGCCATGCCACTACAGAGAGTGGCAAGCTCTTTATCCATATGTAGGTAACTTAATACTTTCTGACCCGCACTTAAAATACAATAACCACACGAACCAAGTCTTTTAATCACGTTTGGGTGAAAACATCTACAAAAACACGGTAGTGAATAGCTGCTTATTTTCAGAAAATTACTTTGGTTATGTTTTGAAGATCATAGACAGACTTAGATATTATTGAATGCATTTTTTTTTTTTAATTTGAAACGAAATCCGTTAAATGTCGGAATATTTTAAAACTTTTGCCACAATTCTGAATGAATAATCTCATGACCAGAAAAACTGCCTAGGTCTGCTTAAATGAGACTGAAAAGCTGTATTGTAATAGTCTACTCGTTATATTTTTTTTTCCGAAAAATAAGAAGTTTGCCTGCATCTAAATGTCATTTGAAGTACTTTTTACATTCAGACAGGACATTCGTATCTTTGAAATCGCGGCTGGAATTTCATATCCGACAATCGATTTCCTGAAACCCATACTCATAATATTCAATATTTTCACTTGTCTTGATCAGTCTACAGAGTTGATGTTAAAGCTTTTGAGAGCCTCCCAATAGGTTACGTTAATTATTGCCAACAAATCAGTCAGTTTTTGAAAGCAGGGAAATGGAGGGTGGAATAAACCTGACAAGGAAAGGGAAATGACCATTTAGGTATAACATGTCTTGGAAATCTCGAACAGAATTTCACTGCAAGTCTAGTGGGTTTAAGTTATCACTCAAAAATAAAATACAGAGTAGGCCTATGGGCTATTAGAAGACCCTGGATGATATTATGATAAATCCCTGCTTGACCCTAGTATTTCAAGTGCCCAGATGTTTTTGTACCTTAAGATTCTAGAATGTCAAAAATTTAAACAGGAGCAACGGGGTGGTAATTCACATGTTGGGAAACAAGAGCATAGACTAGACCAGTTAATTCCAATTCATTTTCCTCTCCAGGGCAGCTCAGTTCTTTCCGTATCTTCTCTTGGCTTAAATCTCCAGTTTCCTGATGCTTCACGATCCAGACTTTCATTCTAAATACGTGTTGCCTTTTCTTCACCGCTGTTCAAAGGATGTCTTTCCCCATACCAGCAATGTGTGAACTATATCCAAGAAGGGACGTCACTCTTCCAGCCTATGACAACGTATGCCAGTGCGAGATTTGCTCCCTTTGATTAGCGATCATCTCGTTCCAATGTTCGAGTTCCTTCCCCCTGGCAAACATGAAGGATCCCAAGACGATCCGGCCGAGCTGTTTGTCTGTAGAGTTAAAAAGAGACAAAAAGTGAACGGTACATGTGGATGAGAAGAACAAAATTGTATTGGCTCTGCAGTTGTATCCACAAAAATTAACCTCTACATTTGTAAAACTACATACTTTGTAACATCGTTACAATAGAAATAAACGTGTGAAACATGAACAATTGAACATACAGCTACCACAGGACAGTACATATATTTATATATATGCAAAACAAATGGATTAACAACTAGTCAACAAAGTGTAGGTATTAAAGCAGGAGAGGAGCGGTTATTCTTTCTCTATCAAGTTCCCCTCTGTTCTCCACTATAGTAGATAAGTCATGCAGCCAATGAGGCTTAGGTCACCAGAGTAGGAACTGATATAATAATATATCAGGCTCTAATCATAACCTGGGTCATCCAATATCGAGTGTTTGTTTGCTGCAGAAATCAAGAGTAATGTTTTAATGGGGAAATTGTCACTGATTTTTTTTAGGGCATATAAGATGAATATATATATATATTTAGTTTAGTATAAATTTGTTCTTTCATCCCGATTTTCCCAGAACATTATATCCCCCGTTATATCTGGTGATCCTCTTTCACTTCAGACAATCATCATGTCGAGCCACAATAATACTAGGCATACTATCAAATGATGGTCTTCATCTTCCATATGATTACATAATTTATTGTATTCTATCTTTATGATTAACATATTTTTCACCCCATCCCAATTCCACCATATTATATATATATGGGGACCTGGTTTGATCCCAGTTAGAGCCATTCTAATCGCGTTGCAATTGCATACGTTAAAATGACGTTCATATTTCAGCTCTGACTTAATACGCTTATACAATCTAACACGAGTAGTGTCTCCACCTTTGTGCCCGGTACAATGCTGCATGACCGCAATAGTGACGCTGGCTGTGTCCAGGCTGGTGACAGGGACTTTGAAGGTGAAGGACTCGTTAAAGTTCGGGGTGCTGTTCTTCTTGACAATCTCCGTCTTCTTGGCCTTGACCGGCTTGTTCTGCAGCATCAGATTCACCTTGGCGTATGTGTCTGTGAATACAAAAGGATACTGATAACTGAGTTTCACTTTAACGTATGTGCCTGGGCAATGCAATAGGATACTGGAAGGTGAGTTTTACCATGGCCTATGTGTCTGTGAATACACAAAGAATATAATGGCCGAGTTCAGCCATGGCTTGAGAACTGTAGAAATTCTCTTTTTCGGAAAGCCAGGCAACGGAAGATCTTCAGAAGAAGATACCCTCGTCCACCAAGTGTTTTCAAGAGCGGTGTGCTCATGGCAGTGACCTGATGGAGAACGGGAAGCCTTTGCAGACTTCCTGCACGAATGGCATCGCCATTTTGATAAACTATTTACAAGATATGATACAACAGTTAACAGTGGCGTAGCTACTATCGGAGGCACAACGTCCCTTGTACCTGTACACATATCGCATCAAGCTGCAAATATCTGCGAGTTTGTGCGCATACAGTGCACGCTCTGGTCCTTGTTTTGTACAAATGTGACTTTTTTTTCCTTTCGCCCTCTCCCTGGTCTCCTTACTTCACGTTCCCCCCATTGCCCATGTGACACATCGATTGTGATATTTATAATACAGTCCGTGACCCAAACAAGGATGACGTGCATATTATACACTATTACATAAAAGAAAATGACAGTATTTATTATCTCTGTTTCTGTTTACTTTTTCATGTCTCCCAGTGAATCAAACAAAGGACACGTTTGCATGTCACCATAACCGGGAAGAATGGGTGAGTCAGGTGGGATGGGGTTTGAAGATATAATGAAAGGCAAGGGAAATCGCGACATGCTAGCTAAAGAGAAGCTACACAGCTTACAGCTGCTTAGTAATTCGAGACTTTCTACCTTTTTCTCTCCCTCTCTTTCTTTCTTTCTCTTTCTTTCTTTCTTTCTATCATTCTTTCTTTCTTTGTTTCTCTCTCCCTCTCCCTCTCTCTCTATTTATCTATCTATCTATCTATCTATCTACCGCCCTCATCTTCTCTCGCTCTCTTCTTCATCTTTTTTTGTACAGTATTTCGCATTTCCAATACTATTTACTTCCTTATTCACTGATTTCGATCTCTTCGCCCCCTAAAAAGGACCCTGATCCCTGTATCTCTGAATTAGCTTCAGTGTCCCGGATGGAGGAGAAGCTAAATCTGTTTAAGTCAGCTCTTAGGAGCATGTATAAAGGGGAAAAGTACCATGCGGACCACATTGATTTTCCGTACCTAAATATTTGGGTCATGTGCCAACAGCAGGCTGACTTTTTAACTATAGGGAATTTCCCCTGACCTGCGACGGAACCCGGATGCTGGATGCCACTGAGAACATAAGCTTCAACTGGCTGGGCACACTTTCTAGTCAACTGCACAAGAATGGCATGTGCCAAAGAAAATCAACACAGACAGCAAAATGTTTCTATGTTTCTTGGGTAAGTTTGAATGGGCATAATTACAAAAAAACGTATGAGGATCAAAATTAATCAGATGTTCCTTGAAGTGGAACATCCTTTCGTATGATTACAATTTTAACGTCAAAACTGAGCGGGATATTCTTTGAAATGAGGAAGAAATCACGAAAATTATTCTTACTCTCAGCACTTTTGTCTGTATACACATGAAACTAAAATTGATCTTTAACTCAAGAGAGAGTAATAGTCTAGACGTTTGTTTACCAATGTTATATCACGTGCTTTAGCACATCTTTTATTTAACAATTTTTTGTAAATCCTAAACAAAATGTATAAGAAATCTCTGATTACCATCAAACCAAAATCCGGTCCATTTTTATTTTTTTTTGTTTCCAGCAACACCCTGAACATTTTAAAAGGAGTGTGATATCAGAGATGACGGCTATTATCGTTTTTGAACTTCGATATTTTCAATACTCAGGAATTTCGATGTCGATACCAAAACTCAATCTGTGGAGTTTCCATGATATATTCAGTGTAACCGGATACATTTTTTTCTACCTAGAAGCCTATTCTTGCAGCAGTATCGAACTGTAAGGAAAGGCTATTATCTACTGAGTATCAGAATCGAAAGAGAATCAATCCTCTAGGTATTCAGAGCATGAAAACTGAGTAACACGCCAAAAGAAACAAAACATTAGCTATCGGTCCATCACTAAGAGATCAGGAAAGTTCACTGATTAGGATGCAATCTGAATTCAGTAATCGCATCTGTTCCCCTTGGTTACCAGACTAAATTGTCGCAAGGGTAAATCAGAGATGCCAGACTGAAGCATAACAAACTTTTAGACACTCTTGAGCAATTGAGGGAAGTTGGAAGGGGGAGGGGGTTCCTCAGAGAGATAATAATTGGGAAAAAAAAAAGAACAGAAAACTTGTCTAGACTTCATTGAAACACGGCCATGCTGACTGAAGCATGTAACCGTACCCAGAATTTTGTCCCATCCATTGTTCGATCTTTTTTCACTGTCTACAAACAGCATGAGACCTGTGTCCCTTTTGCCCAATCTAGAACTACAGCGACTAGAATGTGTGTCCTCATGCGTGCTACTCTTCTTTGTTGCCTCGTAATGAAATTGTCCTGAGTGGTACTCAAGGTCCTGTTTGTCTCCAACAACAACAGCAAGAACAAGAAAAACAACTTTGTTTTAACACTGCCTAGAGGCAGAGTGAAGCATGCATTTGTACCGATGATTGCGTTTGCATTCTTTGAGCTTTCTTTTTGATTATAGAACTATGAACAGTGCAAGATATGTGACCCCTTTGCATGCTTCACAACTATAGACTAGACTATGTCTTCATGAGTGTCGCCCTTGTTTCTTGTCCTAATAATAAAATGTTTTTGAGCAGTATTCAAGAGCTCTCCTCGTCTCGGTCCTTTCCCTCTTCCATAATCATCTTTACTACCATCACCACCACCAACAGCAACAACCACAACAACAACAACAACGGCAACAGCATTATTGTTTTAGCATTGTCAAGAGACAGACTGAAGCATGTATCTGTACCAAAGAGTTTTTGTTTACATTCTCTGACCTTCCTCTCATTGCCTACGAATAGTGCAAGCCGCGTGACCCCTTTGTTTGCTTCACAACTATAGACTAGACTATGTCTTCATAAGTGTCGCCCTTGCTTCTTGTCCTAATAATAAAATGTTCTTGAGTAGTAATGAGTAGTAATCAAGAGCTCTCCTCGTCTCGGTCCTTTCCCTCTTCCATAATCATCTTTACTACCACCACCACCACCACCAATAACAACAACAACGGCAACAGCAACATTGTTTAAACATCGTCAAGCATGTATCTGTACTAAAGAGTTTTTGTTTACATTCTTTGACCTTCCTCTCATTGCCTACGAATAGTGCAAGCCGCGTTACCCCTTTGTTTGCTTCAGAACTACAGTGACGAGACTATGTCTTCAAGAATGTCGCCCTTGTTTCTTGTACTCGTAATGAAATAGTCTTGAGTGGTATTCAAAGGCCCTCCGCGTCTCAGCCCTCCCTTTCTCCCGTCACTTGCTTCTCATTTCCAACCCCAAGCTCTCAATCATCCAGGAGCGTAATCCACATTTCCCCACCCCGAGTACAACCTCCACGAGGCTAGCTAATTTTTTACGGAGTGAGTATACTGGCTAGACGGCCAGAATAGACCTTATGGGGGGTATTCTGGCGGGACTGTATTTCTAACGAAGACAAAATCTGTTCCAAGTTGGCTCCCTTGTTCGACTCATAGATTTCATAATCAGTTTATATTAAAATTCAAAATCAGTGGATTATCGCGTTGACTCAAAATCTGAAGAAAGACTAAACCTCCACAAGAACCAGTCTATGATTTTTTTTTTTTTTGCTAAGATGGGTGAAGAGCATGTTGCTCTGCTTTGCCTCTTACGAAAATCTTACCGTCTGGCACGGTTAGGTGAAAATATTCTCTAAAAGATAGTCTGGCTTTCAAGCCAAATTACCCCTGTCCTAATTTTTGACATGCTCAGTTCAATTCCGCTTTGTCCCTTCAAATGGAAGACATCACGTCAACCTTTTTTCTAAACCAGCCAGGGGCGTGCAGTAGTTCAAAGACTCCCGTGAGCTTCCGTTCACTAGATGACGATAACGTTCACATCAAAGTAGGGATTCCATTAATGCCATATTTCTTGTTTCCACCCATTTATCAATGGGGTTCCAAAAACTAGGTGACAGGGGAGACCTTTGGAGGTAAAGATTAAAAAATAAAAGCTTCTACACATCTCTGAATCTCCATTTGGATCCGCCGCTGCCGTCCTTTTCCGTTCGAAAACGTAAACAAATGAAGGCTTCTCCATCAAAACAAAAACAAACCAATACCCTATAAGGCTAGCCGGACGAATCCAATCTGGGATGGGTTAATGTTAGTGCAAAGCATTATTTTAATTATGGGTGCATTCCCAGTGGAGAAGATCATACTTATAAATCCGGAATCTGGGCCGGGCTTGGCAGCGCGTTATGAAGCCCCTTAGCCAATAAAATGACCGGAATAAAAAAAAATTGCGCGCCATGGCGTGTAATGGCTGGTTAGGAAATTTCCTGTCCCGCGAAGGCGACGTGCCGTGGTGAACTATGGGTTAATCTAATTCTTTGCAATCCAGTGAAAAAAAAAAAGTTACGGCGAGGCGGGTTCGTTTCTAATTTACGTCTGAAACCAGATCAGACATTAGATTCTAGATTTTCGTTGCGGTTTTTTTTTTCTTTTTTGAGGGGGCTCTTTCTAACGTAGACTAGTTTTCTTTCTACACCTCTCCATTGCCTCTGTTTTGGCTTTCATTTCCTTCATCTCATTATCTGTCTCTTCAACTTTCTTTCTTTCTTTCTTTCTTTTCTTTCTTTCTTTCTGTCTTTCTTTTTTTCTTTTCTTTTTCGTTCCTCTATCAATCATTTACCTCCTCCCTTGTTTCTTTCTTTCTCCCTCCATTAATTCGCTCAGCCCCCTCTTTCATCCCCAACCGCGGCCTCATTTAAGTCTCTTTACCAATCTTTATAATGTTTTCACGTTGGCATAATACAATTAAAATGTCGTCATTAAATATAAAATTATTTCGTTTCGTAAAGACGTGAGTTTATCATCTTGTCTCCTACTTTATCATCTTGTCTCCTACCATCATTATATTCATAGAGCATCATTCACACAGCATAATACTCAAATACACACAGAGACACTTCTTATGAAGTGGTAGTTTCAACAACCGTTAATTAGTTACATGGCAGTTATAATAATAATAGTCTATAATAATATTTGCGTTGGAGTTTCAAATTCATATACCTAGCTGGAGACACTTTTGAATTTGTCCAGTGCACCAAATCTATATAAAATGTGATTTTTTTATTCTGTATTTCAACCACAAGTCTTTCCACATCTCATTCTTCCAATGCTTTTCTGTTGACCTAAACATATAAATATGTTTATTATAACAGTCCATCACTTTCAGGTCATAAGATTTTTCTCTAGACCCTATCTGTTCCTGTTGTGTCCTCTAACTCACAAACACACCGACAAACATTCGGACATACAGGACCCTCGGGAATTTGGGCACTAATCACAGCAGGATCGATTGAAAGCTGAAACTATGAGATAATATGTCCTTTGGGAAATACACGCAACAAAATTCACCGTCGTTCCCAAAGTTATTTTCTGATACATCGGAGCCTCTTAAGCGCAACCTCTGTTAAACCGCAACATTTTTTTAAAGATAATAAGGGAAGATGTGTTTTTATTGTTATATTATCAGTGAGTAGTTCTAACTCCTTTTCCCTGGCAGTGTTCCATGTTCTTGATGAGTTGCGTTTAAACGGAGTCGACTGTACGCACAATAGTGTATCTCTCTTCCTCGCTTTCGCCTGTCTTTGTTTCTCTCTCTTTTCTCTCGTTCTCTCTTTGTCTCTTTATGTCTCTCTCTCTTTGTCTCTCTTGACTCTCTCTCTCTCTCTCTCTCTCTCTCTCTCCCTCTCTCTCTCTCTCTCTCTCTCTCTCCCTCTCCATTTCAGTTTCTTGTGAAAAAAAAACCAAAAAGCCCTCTGAATTTCATCTTACGACTTTTGTTTTTCATTTTCTCAAGAAAGATTGAGCTCCCCCACAGATGTTCAATCTCAGCCTCGCAATCAGAATCATTAAAGACGACAAACGGACCCAGTAGGCTTAGGAAAATTCGGATGACTAAAATCGTAAAAGAAAGAGAAAGAGGGACACACACTGAAAGAAAAAAAAACGGAATAAGGAAAGAAAGAGAAGGAAGGAATGGACGAAATGAAGAAAAAAATGAAGGAAGGATAAGAAAGGCATCAAAGAAAAGGAAGAAGGGAATGACAGAAAGAGAAGGTAGGAATGAAAGACGGCAAGGAGTATTGAGAGAAAACGGAAGAAAAGAGAAGAAGGAAAGGAACCGGTTGGCATGACCCGAGATTTGTTTGTGGGAGGGAGAGAAGATCGCTGGAAGATTGCCCCAAACTTCTTTTTTAATATTTTAATACAATGAACTCCCATAAATCGCAACTCCTCCAGTTTATCAAAAGGCTGCATTGAAAGAGGCTCTAATTTCTAAATAATTTGAGTGACTGTCACATAGAAATGATAGTATTATATTTTCCGGAAACTGTTGTGATTTGGCGGAAATTACAATAACGTAGATTGTAATTCAGCGGAGAGCCGACAACACATACATACATCCATTCTTCCACACTGTTTTCTCTTTTGTCTCCCCAGGCACCCATTACCACCCATTCCCCTGCCTCACTCCCCACTTCTCATCCCCCCCCCTCCCCAAAACCCCTCCAAACACATACACACACAAACCCTCGCCCACTTCCAGTTATCCTTCTCCACATGACTCAGTTTTATCAGCATCATCTCGTTATCATCTTCCTTATCTTTCTCTATTACCCACTCAAATCTCTTCCCATTTCCTAATGCAAAGTCAATCTTCACCACGGATCAGTCACTTGGTGCCCTGGGCTGGCAGGGCCGATCCGACATACAGGGACCAAAAGAAGAGAAGGAAGGGGGGAAAACATCCTAATAAAACTACAACAGCCAACAGTGGGAATGATCTAGTCTCATTCGTTAGCATAGAAATTGGAAGTTGGTGGATTTTGGAAAGTCTTCCTTCAGACGAATAGGAATTGGGTGGTCTAGTCGAAACAGGAGCTGTAGACGTGACGGTGTAAGGGAGCGTGAAAAAGAAAAAAGGTGGGTGTGGGAGGGGGCCGATCTGAATGAGAAGGACAAAGACAAAGTCGCGACGGAAAGGGTCAGGGCCGTGCCGTTCCTTATTCCCCTCGCCCCAACACACATACACACAGACGCACGCACACGCATACATACCCATACACAAAAAAAACACTATTCTCTTCTACCAAACAGGCACCGCAAACCAGTCTGAACCATTTTAAACCCGACTCTACTGTTCGCTAAACGCCCCTGTGAAATAATGCCAGATTTGTACTTGATCTGCCCAGAACTGATATAAGTTTGCCAAAAGTGGGCAGCGCGGAAGTTATATGTACGTTCATAGACAGAAAATGGTTACATCTTGTTTTCCTAAAAAAGAAATACGCATTGATTAGGCTACACAAAACAAGCAAAACAGTAGTTGATGAGGTGAGTAACAAACAGCTGGAGCAGCCAAGGTACTACCCAAATTAAAAAAAAAACAAAACTGGAGAGTGTGGAGGATGTGGAAAGGAAGGAGCGGGGTG
>JAWQUT010000380.1:408079-419182 GCA_033807755.1 Ellobium chinense
CCCTCCCCCCACAATCCGCTGATGTAATTTAACCAGTCGCGCCACCGCCCTGGGACGAAAGAAATCTGTGATGACAGATTCATAGGCTCCAATTTTGAGGAAATCTGAGAAGCAAATGAAGGGGAAATAACGACAATGTGGGATCAGTTAGCATCAGATGAACTTGTCATGCATAGCCCACCATTTCTAGATGACGTCTGGGGCTGAGCTAGGGCACTGGGAAGTTATCTTTTCTTTTTCTGAGGGGTATGTAGGGTAGGGGACGGGGCGAAGGGGGACAGCGGGTAACATGTTACAAAAGGGTTGAACAAACAAGCAGACAGACAGGCGGACTGATCAAGCCACGGTTCAAAATCAGAGAGTATCAGATCATTATTATCTTGTCATGCATAAAAATTCTTGGACTCTGTCTGGGACTAGAGAGAGCTGGAGAAAGACAAACTGCAGTACGGAGCTGCCAGCTAAACATTTAGAGAGGAAGAACTACACACAACATCAGAAAAAGCCAGAAGAAGCCGAAAAAAAAAAGCCAGAAAACGCCAAAAATCTTTCACATAACGTTGGTTCTTGTCATTTTACTTGCAAGATAAAGGGTAGATTGGAATCGAATAATTGTATTACAATAAAAGCTGCGAATTATCGTCAGTCCGTTTGGAAATTATCGAGTATACTTTGTAATGTGTGGAATCGACTAACTGTATTACAATAACAAACTACAAACTATCGTCAGTCCAACTAGAAGCTGCTGATATACTTTGTAATATTAATAATGTGAAATCTTGAAGCCTAGTCTAAGTGAGTAGTGGGCAAACTGCGACCAGATTACAACCATTTTTCATGACATTAGGAATATTTTTGACACATCGGTTGGGTGGCTGTAAGAAATAGACTACAAATATTTGTAAAAAGCCAAAACACCAAATGAATGTGCGTGAGCCAGCCGCCTTTTGAAATTAAAAAAAAAAAACTACGACTGACGAACTTCGGATAAAAGAGAAAAGTTTATAATTTGCTAAATCATAAAGAATAAAGAGTTGGTTGTGTAAAATATAACCATAACTACTATACTTCTGGAATATATGACGCAAGAGAAATAACAAACAGGCAGAGAGATTGGTGAACAAACTGTGTCGACGCTAGACAGACATTATCTGGTCATCCTGTCATGTATGATATTCAAGGATGACTTCTGCTACCATGGGGGAGAACGAGAGAGAGATAGAAAGAGAGTTTCAAAGACACATAAAGAGATGGATGGTAAAGTACTATAGCACTAGTAGAAGATGGGTCCATCGGAATCAGACAAACAGGCAGGAACATGGCCTAAAAAATGTGATAGAGAATTCGACAGTATCTGATTATGTTGTCAACCAACAAATACTACTGGATCTATTATGGAGATAAAGAGTTTTAAGAGACAGGGAAAAAAATGAAGTTAGAAGCAGGCAGGCAGGCAGGCAGGCAGGCAGGCGGGCAGAAAGACAGACAGACAGACACTGCAAAGACACAGCAAGAGTTTTGATAAAGTACTATAGTGCTAGTAGAAGATGGCACCATCGAAGTCAGACAGACAGACAGGGATGTGGACTGAACAACAGTGCCAGAGAACCCGACAGTATCTGATCATTTGTCAGTAAAACTATTCCTGGATTACTTCTGGATCTAGGATGGGGATAAGAGTTACTGACAAAGTGAAAAGGAGTGAGACAGACAGATAGACATACAGATGACTGATAAGCAGGGCAGAACTAACTTGTGGACACATTAATCATCATAGTAAAACGGTCGGTAAAACCATTGGACTTCTTGCATCGGGACGAATTTCAGGCCACGAAGAGTTTTTGTAAATGTGTAATTCAGTCATTTTATGTTAAAAGATCGTATAAGTCTGCACCAACCAAAAGAAAAGAAAAATGTGGTTATCATCAAGGCGTATTCAATGCCGCTTACGGGTCATTATTGCGGAAAGTTTGCGGAAAGTAGAGATACAAGATATGAAAGAATATTCTAAATGGAATGACAGAACATTATACTTTACATTAAAATACCAAAAACAAGAATTTGACTCAATATTTGATGTGTATAGTCTAGCATTTTCTTATGAATCGGCAGAATTTTTCTGTAAGACAACTGCTGGAGACATCAAAGGCGATCGAAATTGTTTAATCTTGTTTAAACGCAGTATCACGCCTTTTCTATTAAAAGTAGCTTTGTTTAATCTTTACAGTGTTTAATCGCAAATACCTCGATGACCCCGAAGAATTTTAATTAAGCAAAGTCCACCTTGTGCCAGAGAATGTACCCCTACGATCACATCACGACTGTCGTGACTTCTAGCTCACGTGTTAATATGTACTGCCTTGACCGCGCGTGCAGCTGGGAACTCCAGGCCTCTGTCTTAAAGTTACGGGTCAGATTACTTCAACGGCGTCTAATCATCCTCCACCGCCCCCGGCGTTCTCATTAAATCCTCGCCAACCACAGTCCAAGGACAGGGTCTTAAGTTACTAGTCCAGTTCTCGTGTACCATATACAGTAGGTAACATTAACTGCAACTAATCTGTCATCAAGACTAATAAGTAATATTCAACGCGTATGAACGATACGTAAGCCATATCATCGAAAGGTGGTGATGCTTGAAGATAGGCTGCGGGTTTTGCCATCATGGTCGTCACCATTTAGTCTAGTTTCAATCAGATTTATCACACTGGATCCTTAACGCTTGATAATTTAAAAAAAATAATGACAATAACTGTGAGTACAAGCCACGCAGTGTCCGCAAGAGCACGCAGCTGGAAACGTGTAGCCCGGATGTGAGCGGCCCCCCCAAAAAAAAGGTGGGCGAACTCTGTTTTGAAACCAGTTCTAATCCAGGTGGAAGATAAAAAGCCTACATTTTTTTCAGAAATTTGTTTGTTATATTGTTATTACTACTACTATTATTATTATTATTAACATTATCACTATTAATGTTCTTGTTGTTGCTGCTGCTGCTGCTGTTGTTGTTGTTGTTGTTGTTGTTGTTATTGTTGTTGTTGTTGTTGTTTTTGTTCTTGTCGTTGTTGGGCGGGGCGGCCACCTACGCTGTGTTTCTATTAGAACTTTATTGACATGATAAGATCAGTATGATGGATACCATTCATAAAGGAAATGGAAATCCATATAAAACCACTGAATCCTACTACACCCTATGCTCCTATCACCTCCAAAACGTTTGCCACGCCCCTGGCATGAAGGTAATAGAGCTAAAACCTAATGATCCAACCCAACATTAATCAGACGAAAGCAGCTTAGAAGCCGTTGCCACTGCGTCAAATGTGACAAACTCCGACACGTTCGTTGCGTCAAATGTGACAGAAATTCTCAAACATCTCTTCCATCTTAGTGCTGATTTTCTCATACGGTGTCTCATTTTGTGGCCCGAAATACGGGTGTGTCTTAACGTTGGGTGACGCCAACCGCGTGAGCGCCCTAAGGCGCAGTAAGCAATAAAGACAGAGGTCTGGGAGACGTGATGGGAACCACAATAAAGAGATCAGACCTTCCAAGCCAGACAAAATCTAACGTCCTGTGTCAAAAGGGCTTATGTATTCCAAAACTAGTTTTGCGAAAAGTGAACTTTTTTTTTTGTCTTTGAGAAAAAAATCTTGCTATAGTATTTTATCCTGGCCTATACTCATTCAACTATCACATTCAGATCTTCATTTTCCATTGTAATAATCGGTACAAAATAAGAATAAATGTATATCTGACACTGGTTAAATTAGCAGATCGGGACAGGCAATCAGGAAGAGGGCTAGACACGTCAACATCCTAACAGAAAAAAAATATTTAGGCTTTTAGAGATCAAAGATGTCATTCAATATCGTTGCTGAAAAATTGATGTTGATAACAATGGTATTATGTCAGAGGCATTCCCAGTCTGGTGAAAAGATTTAGGCATTTGGTTATTGTTGACGTGAAGACTGCGAAAATGCTTCCTTCTGGCAAAACTAGCTTTGCCTGAGAAAACAATTTCGTTGCTTGGAGAAGAGCCTCAACACTAACGTCTTGCCTGAATTCATGTATAATATTCGTGGCACTCACAGTTTGTCCAAAATCACCAGAAAAGTAGTACTAATGCAAGACAAGAAAAGTGCCAACATGCAAAGATTTGACGGAAAAACAAAGATACGCCTTTCTGTCCCATGCCATTTATGATCCACTTTATTAAGTCAATCCTTCATTTACTGTCTCATCGTCGACCTTAGCCTACTTTCACGTGGCACTCGGAAACTGTCTTCTTCCTGTGTCTCTCGAGTCTCCTGCGTCTCCGGTTGTTGGTTTTTTTTCTTCATTTTTCACCGCCACTTCCGATCTCCATCATTGTCTTCTTCAGTCTTTTGTATTAAAATTTCTGTCCTACTATCCTTGAACTACTTCAATCTCTCTCTCTCTCTCTCTCTCTCTCTCTCTCTCTCTCTCTCTCTCTCTCTCTCTCCCTCTCTCTCTATCTCTCTATCTCTCTCTCTCTCTCTATCTCTATCTCTCCCTCTCACAGTTGCTATCATGTCGTACATGTCTTCTGCCTTGGTGCTTTTTCTTTTCCCTCTTGTCTCTAAACTTGCGGTCACTCTTTCTTCCTTTTCTTTTGACCTTGTTCAGACACAGGGAAAACTTTAACTTTCATCGAAAGGTCAGTTCACGACCTAGGAGCTTTTCCAGACTTTTATGCGACACTTGTTGCAGGTTCCGATTACAGCGTCGGCTCAGATCTTAGAAAAAAAAAACGCCTGCCTTGAGTATGAATGTTGAAAACTTTCTTTTCAAAAGACCCAGACACTACCCTAGGGCGACATCCTCAAGTGCATGCACTCGTGAACAACCTTAAAGTCCAAACGAGGGTACTATTGTTTACAACAACCTTAATGTCTAGACAAGGGTACTATTGTTTACAACAACCTTAAAGTCTAGACGTCTAGACAAGGGTACTATTGTTTACAACAACCTTCATTGTTCTGATCGCTCATCGACAACACTGAAAATTAAGAAGCTTAGGGAGAAATAAAAGGGGTGATGTATTTCACTGTTATTTTGAGAAGGATGTTGCAATGGCAATGGCAGCTGTAAATAGTCAGTGTATATTTTTTTTTTTAAGGACAGATTTGGTTCTCTGAACTCATTATAGTTGTAATCATGTCCTTCCCATCTGTATGATGCTGATCTATTGCTGTGAAAACCCATTAAGTGTTAATCTGAGAACGTCTCACATCTTTGGATGGAATTTTCACCTCCTACCCAGCGCAACATACAGCGTCCTCCCACTGTCTGGGCGCGCTCCTCTGGTCTGAGCACCACGAGCGACATCTTGCCATCAGACAAACACATCACAAATCTTATCGAAGACGACTGTTTCTATTCTTGGAGACATCGCCATTATTTTTTTTCGTAATGAACGCGAGCTGGGCTATAACGAAGTGTGAGTAAACGATACTTATACCAGCCGAGTATTTTGCTTCTGCTGATTGTACGTGGAAAATTCAGTATCGATTTCATTTTGTGACCGGGTATCTTTACTTTGTTCCACCAGGACTGATATGCCTTTTTGTTCTGTGTGATAACGTCTGCTGTCTTGGAATGAAAGTTTCACTTCCTACCCCACGCAGCAATATTAAACACATCATTTCTATACTTCAGGGAGTTTGCGTGACCGTTAATGAATGAAAAGTGAGTACTTGTCGCGTCTTCATTGTCCATCATTTTGTGGTTCGCACAAACGTGGATACCAGTTCTACGTTCTATGTAAACTGATGCACCGCCTAGAAATGGATCTTGCCTCTGGGGTATTTCTGTCGCTCGTACAAAATGAACATTATTTACCCAATGTGTTATCCAACCTCACACATAAGATTCGACCCTGAACTCTAAGGAACGGGTAAACCTATCAATTGGTGCAAATCTTTTCTCCACAAACCGTTCTTGATTAGTCAACTCAAATGAAGCTCACTTCAAAACAGTTCTGTGATTGTGTCATCAAATCTAGTTTCCTAAAGTAAAAGATGCACCAGCCAATAAACGCCAATGGAACAGACATATTTATCAGCCAATCATATTACCCAGACAATGGAAAAATGGAAAGCGGTGGTAGTGATAGCCGGAATTATGGCTTGCGATGCCAGAAGAACCGTGCATGCTCAATGACTGAGAGTGGTATACTATCATAGTGTGGACAGTGTACCAGAAAAGATTCACTACTCGTGATAATTTTGATTGTAATTTTTTTTTTCTCATGTGGTCATAAGTATTTTGTGGAAAAAAAATCATATTTTCTGCTTCGCTTAATCGCAGCCGACCTATTCGCAACTTTTCAAAACAGAACAGCGTCTTTGTGCTTCAAAACTGGTCTAGATCTTATTTGACACTTCTAAAAGAATGCTTTGAAAACGTTTTAACGGCAGCGCAAGAGAGAAAAAAAGTCAGCGTAGACCCTCCCAACTGCAGGCTTGGCGAAAGATATTGGCGCATATTATTTTTTAACATGTCAGCCTGGGCCCTAATCTCAAAAAAAAAAAGCATGGAATTAATATTTTAAAAATGGCCTGAATCTGACTTAAGCCATTTTTGATGCACAGTGATGAAACGTATTTCATTATTAATAGGTTGCTGGACAATCGCAACTGCTTTTAATCACAACTTTCTCTTTACTCCCGAAGAGTTACCCCTAAGGTGGAGACAACAATATCGATAAGGAGCCTTCAATCATACCTTGGTATCCTTTCTTAAGCTCTCTCTGTCTCGCTAGACCCCCTAAGAAGGGGCACTGCCCCCCAGGGTAATAGTATCAAACACTGCCGTTCTTCCCTTGATGGACGTGGCGTGTCCATCCTGTGTCCGAAGTTCGGATGACCGAGGTCAGATCGATGGAGGTCAAGAGTACAGCTATACTATACACTAGGCTGATGATCTGCTGAGTTCTTTGGGGCTGAGATTCTCGTGAGTAAATGGACAGGCGGTGACGGAATAATGAAGGCGGGAATAAGGTGGAAATAGGTTAGACAGACAGAGAGACAGATAAGTCCAGGCGTGCAGGCAGGCAGGCAGGCAGGCAGGCAGGCAGGCAGGCAGACACAGACAGGCAGACAGACACAGACAGACAGAGAGAGAGAGAGAGGGACTGATAGATGAAGGCAGGTGTACACATACACACTTGACTGACTGACTGACTAAACGACTAACTGACTGACTGACTGACTGACTGACTGACTGACTCACACGCCAGCAAACATGGTGACTTGAGGACAGACACAGACAGGCAGACAGACATAGACAGACAGAGAAAGAGGGACTGATAGATGTAGGCAGGTGTACACATACACACTTGGCTGACTGACTAACTGACAAACTGACTGACTGACTGACTGACTGACTGACTGACTGACTGACTCACACGCCAGCAAACATGGTGACAGGTGGTGAGCTGGATGAACAGAAGACTGACAGACCACTCGGCAAACAGTGGGCGGAAAACGCGCGAACATAATTCAAATGGGAAGAGTAGACGTAAATCTTGCCATGTGAAGGACATGCACCGTTACAAAACACTTAACAATGAACAGGCGCAACACCATCTCTCTCTCTCTCTCTCTCTTTCTCTCTCTCTCTCTCACTCACTCACTCACCCCCTCACTCTCTCACACACACACACACACACACACACACACACACACACACACACACACACACACACACACACACACACACACACACACACACNAAACGTAACCGACACTGAATTCCAATGAGGACGAAGGGCCAACACCAAGCTATTCACTGAAACCAAAACTCTAAATAAATCAAGACTAAAACGAAATAAGGAATGCTAGTCTGTCTTGCAAAATGACAAAAGATCGTACAATACTCAACCGACATCACGATTATACGGTGTTTTGTGGTGGCACGGCAGCAGGACAAAGAATCAAGACAACCATATGTGACGTAATCATTTATCTGTGACATGGCGCTTTGTGGATGGTCGGTATCCCAAGGGCTTGGGTCGTTGTACGTTAGTGGAACTAGGAATGAAAAACAAAAATCATCTCACCGGCTAATCTAGCGGGGCCGAGATGTATTCACAGCGGAGTTGGTGAGACTATGGATCTACGATTATATTATTGGGGCCACTAATATCAGGGATCACAGTGATTTGGAAAAAAAGAAAGGGAAATAAGAATGTGGTATTCGGTATGTGGAATAGGTCTACGTAATCATTCCTGGCAACTCAATCTGGCCGGGAATAAAGGTGTCGTAAGAAAGAAAGAAAGAAAGAAAGAAAGAAAGAAAGAAAAAAAGAAAGAAAAAAGGGAAAGAAGAAAGAAAGAAAGAAAGAAAAAAAGGAAGGAAGAAAGAAAGAAAGAAAGAAAGAAAGAAAGAAAGAAAGAAAGAAAGAAGAAAGAAAGAAAGAAAGACGGAAGCACGAAAGAAAGAAACAAACAAACAAAGAAACAAACAAAGAGACACAGAAAGAAACAAAGAAAGAAAGACGGAAGCACGGAAGAAAGAAAGAAAGAAAGAAAGAAAGAAAGAAAGAAAGAAAGAAAGAAAGAGAAAAGAAAAGAAAAGAAATTCAGTGTGGATGAGGAAATGGACCATCACAGTAAAATACCCATCATACCCATCATACTCTTCATGTTAGATAGACATAGACCAAGCAGACAGCCAAAAGAACAGACCCATAGACAAGTATGTCATAATTATGTACTGTAAATAGCGCTTTGGAAATTACAGGCAAAGTTTGAATACCAATGTATTCCATCCAATGAACCTCAAACAGCAAACATGTCTCACTTTAAGGTTTCAGCAAACATTTCTCACTTCAAGTTTTTGACAAAAACACAAAAAAAACCCCTGATTACTTTTTTTCTGGTTATGTAGGTCAACCAAGAACAAAAATGCCTGAACCAGTCTATTTTCGATTTTCTCATTAACAGATATATCAATTAGTCAAGCCTACTTGCGACTGTACAAATTGAATGAGTGCAACGCAGTGCCATGGCGCCGTGAATTCCTGCAGCCTACTACTACTCCAGTCAGACGCATCGCTTTAGAATTTAATTTGGTCTGCACTCGTGTCGAAAGAAATGGTGCGTTTAATGGAAATAAGTTGTTGAATAATCAATAGACTGTTCCGCTACTGGTTCTTTTGATTTTACCGTGGAACTGCACGTTTTGGAGTTAGCGGTGGGAATTTGGTTAGAAAACGATTTACATGTTTTCTGTGTGGATTGATAATGTCAAGGCAGAAAGGCTCGAAGCGAGAACTGATGTTTTAGAACGAATTCAACAGATCTGAGACTGGATAGAGGACTTTGAGTGTGGAGAGAAGCAGATTCCCCACCACATCCTGCAGGAGTATCCATATTTGGGCATTCAGGAGAATGGTCTGGCCAGCAGAGAGCCCTGTGGGAACAAAGCTATTCAGCAAAGCGGCTGAGGATGACCACCACAGCGGCTGAGGATGACCAGCACAGCGACTGAGGATGACCAGCACAGGACGGCTGATAGTCATATAACACTGGAGATTGTGTGTGTGTGTGTGTGGATGGGAAGGGGGGGAGAAGCTAAAACTATGTTTTATAGAGGCTTGATCTATGTCATATCTCGGCTCTGTACAGTCCGATTGAAAAAAAAAAGGTTGGGGGAAAGGTGGTGGGGAGAAGGTAGGGTGAAGGGGGTGTTACAATTTAGATAGGAATCTACCCATGACGTATTTAGACATGAGTATAATGGACATGTGCTCAGCGCCCCGCACTTCTAGGGGGCCTATTCCCAATAAACTTTGTTAAACCCGCGCTGGAGAACGAGAAAAAGAACAGAGAGGGTAAAAGAAGGGCGGCGAGAGACAGAATATGTGTGCGTGAGGGAGAGAAAGAGAGAGAAAGCAAGAGATAGGAGTGAGGCGAGTAGGAAGGAGTCAACGAATCCTTGGTTTCAAAATCTGCTGCGTTGGCAGCATTTTTCCCAAGTTTGGCCATCTCATGTCGTGAAAGGGGACCTCGAACTTCTCTCTTGCCCAAGGCCCCGCACACCCTAAATCCGCCCCTGAATCCACTCCTGATCTAGCAATCTTTTCAAGCTGTGGAGCAGCTCAAAAACCCGTTACATAGCCCCCCCCCCCCCCNNCCTCCTTGTCCCCAAACAGAACATTTCAGAATGATAACCTCAGGTCTGTCATCAAAAGAGTCATTGTTCTCGCTCAAAGCACAAAAACGGACTTAATAATATAGTCACTGTCAGAGCTTTCTCCGATAGCGAGGATAAAAATAATATGTCCATTTTTTATGGCCTAATTTCATTTAATCTTCACCATTTACGATATAAAACTATATTAAAATTATGATACTCGAAAGACTTTTTAAAAGGCTGACGTCAAACATCTTCCAAAACTTACGTCAGTATCAGTTGTCTGGGAGAGTAGGACGCGACCAGACGCCATTATCTGCATTATACATTCGACTCATTCCGCTTAATCGCAATCCTTGAGAGCATTGAAAGAGTTTGGCTTAAATGGAGTTATGAGATGGAGCAGTATGGCCAAATGGATAGGACCTTGGAATCAAGATCAAAAGTTCGTGAGTTCGATTCTCTACAACGGTCATGTTGTAAGTGCCTTGAGAAAGAAGTTCATTCACCTTTCCCTCAGTTTACCCGTCTGTTCGTGTGTATGTGCGCTCGTGGATGCCTATTACTATAACGAGTTGATGTATTACTGTCTGGATAATGAGTATCCTGAAACAGTATGAAAATAGGGTGCGGGTCGTGCGTTTGTGGATGGGGGGACGTATGTGTGTGGGTGTGGGGGGGCGGGGGATGTGTGACGATGAGAAAGCGAGTGGAAGGATTGGGGAGGGAGGCAGGGGATCGACATGCTTGTGTTTTGCCTGCTCCCTTTCCTTCTTATATTATTTAATCTCTATCCCTCCAAGTTTTTTCCTCTTTCTTTCCATCTTTTCTGTCTTTTTAATTTTCTTTTCGTTCCTTTTTTAGAGGTTGTTTTTTTTTAATTTGATGTATATTGATTTAGTATACATTATGAAAATGATTGGCAAAATGCCTAATAAAGAGATT
>JAWQUT010000380.1:448562-458705 GCA_033807755.1 Ellobium chinense
CCACCTCCTTCTCCAAGGGTCAGGTATTTGCTGTGGGTAGATTCGCTACTTTCTCAGTGGACAACTATGGACGCATCAAGGCGACATCTCGGCCTGCTGGGGTACCTGGCTGTCCCATTTCTTTCCTCTCGCTCTTTTGTCCTCTCTTCCTTCTCGTCCTATCTTAGTGCAACTTCTCTGTCACTTCTTCTAGGCCTTCCTGCTTCCAGAAGACGCCTGCATGTACAAAGACTTCCATATCTGACAACGCCCAGCAACACTGAATACCCCCTGATGAGCTCTATCGCCTAACACTTATACTAAAGCCCTGACATCTTAACCCTTTCCCTAACTCAAACTCGCACGTTACCCCTAATCCTTACTTTAACTCTACCCGTAACCCTTTTCTACCCCCCAATCCAAACAACATGTTACAATTTAGTATTCATTTGTTCACTTTTCAATACAGTGTTTTAGTGGAAGACTGGTATGGTCAGATATGGAAATTCTACTTCAATCATCCTCGTCTATTCTAACCGTAACCTAAGTGAACAGCGTTTTTCCGCAACTCAGTCAGGACACATTTCTCAAAATGCGAGTCTATTCAGAAATGCATTTCCTTATCAAATCATTCAAAACCAAATTTTCTGTGCTTGAAATTTTGATTCCCTCAAGAGTTCTGACTTTATAAAGTAAATAGAAATGTATTTCTGAAGACCCATTACAATTACATTATGTCCATTTTCCCAAAGATCATTTAGAATGCCCTTACCAACGTTCGGAAAACCGCTCTTCCGTTATTGTAAAAGTACGGCAAGTTTTGTATAACTTATATATATATATTTTGTAAATTTGTATATTTTCTCGCCACCACTTCGGATTTTTTTTTGGTGAATTTACAAAGCATATGTATATTCAATCCCCCCTTTCCCCCACCCCTCCACAAGTAAAAATTAATGTTGGTCTAGATTCAAGAGACTAACGATGGGATTTCTTACCATAGTAAGAATTACATAAACTCTGCATGTTGACCGCTACTTAAGAGTGCTGTCTGCACCAATGCACTAATGTAATTCTTACGATGGAAGAGATCCCATCGTTAATGCGCAAGCTCTCATGTGTTGAATTAGAGTGGTGGGGTGGATCTTGGGGAAGAGAAATATGGAGAGAGAAAAGTAGTAACAGAATGAACGTGAAGGAAACTGACGTGTTTTTTTGAAATGTCGTTAGGGGTCGTACAGAGATTTCTCCCATCTCTTCAAGCTTTTCCGATAACTTATTATCGAATATACAAAGAATTGGGGGAAGGAATTCTGAATGCCATTCACATCTCTAATTGGAACTCATGTCTGCTGATACAACCCAAACATTACGTCTAACCCTACCTTTAACCCGTAGGATTTCCAAATGTGCTAACCCATACAACTACGGTCAGTACCTTAATTTCGAATAACGTACTAATACAATCCTAACCCTAACCCCCTAACCCTAACCCTACCCTTAACCCTAACACTAATGCCCATCGAGACAGGAGCATCAATCGAAGCGAGCGTAACTCCTTATCGCCAGTTACCACATATGGAAATCCTCTCTGAATGTCAGACGAAGCAAGCCCCTAACCCTAATGTCCTGATGGAAGTCCAGTTTCAGGTGTGAGTTTCCAGACAGAGAAGATACGTCATGTAATTATAGGCCTACAGGTAGACTAGAGCTAGTTGTGTAATCTTCCAGATGGTTTTCTCGACTATAGCAATGACTCATAGACAATGCGTGTGGGGACATTTGTGTACTGATTGACTGAGAACAATCTACGATACTGACACCTGTACCGTACGCCTACGTCTTGACAGCGAGCAGGATACGGAGCATGAACGACACACAGATTGAGACAGATTGAGAAAAGGAAAGAGTTCCGAATGAGACTCATTATCCTCACCGGAACTCGTGCCTACTAATACAATGTAAACCCTACCCCTAACTCTACCCCTTTACTACCCTTAACCTTAACCCTAATGTATAGCGCCACAGAAGCATCTGTCGGGGCCAGTCCCTAAAATCCGGAAGGTAAACTCCTACAACAAACGCCTGACCCGTACCAATGAACACACAAAAGAGGAATTATTTTGATGGGGCTGGTGTATAAAAAAGAGGAGCTTGGATTTTTGTGGGGGACATACAAAGAAAGAGAAATGGTACCGTTTTTTTGATTTCCCAAGTTGACCCGAGTATCAAAATGTCTGCCGAGCTTGAAGCCAACTCCATAGTGCCTAAGTTTAATATTCATTAATTCCGTTACAGAATCAAAAACATGTTTTATTCTTTGAAAAAATAGCATTTGCAAATGGTTTGGGAACCTCTTTATTATTATTCGATCAATTGATAAGATATTTTTCACTGTATCGCCAGTTACCTCATATGGAAATTCTCCCCCTAATTATAACGTCCTACAAGACGGGAGCATCAGGTGTGAGTCTCATTCTGAATTCTTCCTAAGCTTATTCCTGTAATCCAAGCTTTTTTTTTTTCAGCATGACCATTCCGCATACCTCCATGGGTGTTTGAATAATGCATTTCAGAAAGTGATAATGAGCATATATACGCACTATTTCTGCGCCAGCGCCAAGGCTGCTATATGAAGATTCCTAACAGAGAAGCTATAATTATGTAATCATACATGTTGAGTAAATCTAGTTTTGTAATCTCTTAGATGTTCTTGTCCGAGTATAACAATGACCCATGGACAATGCTTGTAGTGACCTTCGTGTACTGACTAACTGAGAACAAACTATGATAATGACACCTGTACCGTACGCCAACGTCTTGACAGCGAGCAGGATAAGGAGCATGAACGACACACAGATTGAGACAGATTGAGAAAAGGAAAGAATTTCAAATGAGACTCTTATCCCTAACCGAAACTCGTGCCTACTAAGACAATCCAAAACCCTACCTCTAATCCTACCCCTTTACTACCCTTAATCCTAACCCGAATGCATAGCGCGACAAGAGCGTCAGTCAAGGTGAGCCCCTAACCGTAATGACCGTCGAGACGGGAGCATCAGGTGTGAGCATTATTCGGAATGTTTCCTAAGCTTATTCCTGTACTCATTTTTCTTCAGTACGACCATTCCGAGTACCTTCACCGCTATTTGAATAATGCATTTAAGCAAAGTGGTGATGCGTACACGCGCATTCTTTCTGCACGAGTGCGATGGCTGTTTCATGGAGACTCCAGATTGAGAAGCCATGTAATTATACAATGACATGTAGCCTAGCTGTTGTTTTATAATCCTTCAGATGGTTTCTCCCGTATAACAATAACTCGTGGACAACGCTTGTGGTGACATTCGTGCACTGACGGAGAATAAACTATGTGATACTGACACCTGTATCGTAGGCTACGTCTTGACAGCGAGCAGGATAAGGAGCATGAATGACACACAGCAACAGATTAAGAAAAGGAAAGATTCCGAATGAGACTCGTACCCCTAACCGGAACTCTTACCTACTAATACAATCCAAACCCTATCCCTTAATACTAACCTGGCAATGTCTAAGGACAGCACCGCAATGATAAAGATACGGTTCATTTAGTCAAAGACAAACCATGGACTATATCGATATTTCGACTAAATCGGTGCCGTTGTTAGAGAAAGCCACTAACCTTAACTCTAAACCTAATGTCCATTGAGACAGGAGCATCAGTCGTGGCGAGTCACAAACCCTAATATTTATCAAGACAAGAGCATCAGTTGTCAATCTCATTCGGAATCCCACTTAAAAAGAGAGGGTGGATTTCCATATGTGTACCAGAAAGATTTCCGCATGCAACACACCAAACCAACAACATACCCTAACCCTAACCCTAACCATAACCCTAACCCAGTGTCAGGGTTAAGGTTAGGGTTAGAGTAGGGTTAGAGTTAGGGTATGTTGTTGGTTCGATGTATTCCATGCGGAAATCTTTCTGGCACACATATGGAATTCCTCCCAAAAGAGACAGATATTAACGAGTGGAAAACGACTGCAAAACTTAGCTCAGTATTCTCAGCTCAATAGTCTTGTCCCAGTGACGATGACACAGACTCTATGTACTATGGTTGACTCATGGATCGGGTGTTTCCTCTTCTACTTGATTCTCTTAATAATCTACAGCAACCATAGCTAGTGCATACACTGTCATCAACTATGTAATAGTCTGTCGTCACTATGATTTGGTACAGTATTCTCTCTTCAGTTAGTCCGGAGATCAAGCGTTCTTAACTTCACCAACATGGCGACTCGAAATCGGAGTGTCCTCGGCCTCGGCTCTCATCAGTGTTGCCATTCGGGTCATGTGCTTTTCGTCTACAACGAGAGTGAATCGTCCCTACATTTCCGGTGGCACGATGTTGGAACAAATTCAGTGCGAAAGCATTTTCAATTTTACTGTGCAAAAAAAAAAAAAGAAAGAATCCAGGCATTTTGCCCACTTCACCTACATTTCACAATTTTTGTTAACAACATGCGTGAGAATTTGGCTTTTCGTAACACCATTTTACCTACCCGCAGTGGAAAATCTCTGCAAGTGGCAACATTGGCTGTGACCCTCTCTTCAAAATGAATTCATTTCACGTGTGAACCACTATTTTGTCTGCTTCTTGTTGTTTTGAAAGTACATGACAGTGTATGAACACGGTGAACAGTGACTTAACTCGCGCACTTTGATTTTGTCTCGTAAATTGGCGTGCGTAGGGACAGGTAAAAACAAAAGTAGTAATGGCGTATTTAAATATTCATACTTTAACATTCAAGGCTAGTGTTCATTTTTTTTTCTTCTGTTTTTTATAAGTGCTTGCTGTTTACTGGGAATAACCGATGTGAACTCATGAGTTTGAAACTGCGAAAAAGATAGGCTAAGTAAACCAGGTCAGGGCCAGTTTGTAATGTAGACCAGTTAAATTTTCAAAAGGATGTCTAGACTAGACAGTTCATTTACAAAAAAAAAAGATCACAGTTAACGGCAGTGATGGATTTAGGTATGGGCAAGATGGGCACGTGCCCCGAGCCCTGTACCTCCGGAGGGTCCCACGACATAGGAGATTTTTCTCTTTTTTTTCTGTAATGGAGAGAAAGAGAGGGAAGTAAGAGAATGAAGGAGAACAGGAGACGGAGAGTGGGATGGACCGGACGAATAATATTTGAATCTCCTGCTTTGGCAGAATTTCAAACTCTGAGGGGGTCCGCACCTTACTCGTGTCTTTACCCGAGAACCTAAAATCCGCCCCTGGTCAAAGGGGGAGGGAGGGGAGTGTGCTTCGACGGAAAAGGACACGGGAAATGTACAAACTGGGGACAATGCAATACATCTACTCCGTTTAATCGCAGTCCGGATAATCGTAACTTTCGCTTAATCGCCACAATATCCACGTAATAAAATGTCGACTGTTTTATAAACGCACAAATGATTGCTTCATTTGTTGTTGTTGTTGCTGTTGAGGAATCCTCTACTGAAATTTCTGGAGAAGATGGGATAAATGTTGGAAATCACGATAAAAGCCAGGTCAGCACAAGAGCTGGCCAAATACAAGGTATATGTCCCAAAGAGACTGTTATGTAAAATATGGCCCGCAAAGTTTTCAAGCAAGCGAGTGCATTATGTTGTTCGGTATAATGGGTTTAATATAATGAAACATGCATGTACATTTAGATTAATACGCGCTATTTAGGATGACCAAAATGGGTACCTGGCCATAGGCAGTGGAATATGATATAAAACCAGAATACTAATGAATAGCACTTGTCAATGGCAGCGGTAATGTATGCTTCCCAAAGAACTGAGAAAGTCCTAGAGTGATCAGGCCTACCAGGGCAATAATATCGTGAAGTCGCTATGAGCTGGCATTACCTTGGATACGATGTCTATTAACCGCACTTGGAAAAGTTGCGTAACCTCAGAAAGATACCTAAACCTAGATACTAGATGATATCTGTGCTTCTGGTTGAGAAAGAAAGACCATGAAGGGGCTGAAGAAATTACAGTATCACGAATAAATTGAGGAAAATGAGAAAAGAGCACTTTTTTTTAAAAATGGGAGTAGGTTAAGAATCTTTCAGTAATTGCAGACTGTGATTAACTTATGTTCTCAAGTACGAGGGGTTGATGTTGCAAAACGCACAAGTAGCTCATCATCTAGTATTGAAGGCCACAGTGTTCTTAGAAGGGAAATAATACGAGCAGAGGAGAGAGGCCAGGGAAAGAGTTGCTTATCCTTAAAGCCCGGCCGGGGTATAAAAAAAGGTGAGAACAAGCATGGTGGAACACTTCACTAATTTGAATTGAATCGCACTATTCACATGGAGAAGAAGTATTTCTACCCAGTTTCCCGAGAAAAAGACTACTTAACTATATAGAAAGTGTGCAGATCGCTTGGTTTCTGTCCTTCCGAACATTACGATAAATAAACTTGATATAAAAACATCTACTGCAGTATATATACGTTCTAGAGGAGCTGTATGGTTTGTGAGTCACACTCAGAAACTGAAGACTGCCAAGCTAAGGTTTGTGGGTCTAACTCACGAGCCGGGCGGTTTAAGGTATAGTGTCCTTGGCAAAGACACTTTACTCTCTTTTCCTCATTCGACTCAGGTGTAAATAACATCCGGCTTTAGGGCTGGAGGGGACCAGTGACAGCATGCATAATCCAGACATTAGTTCACGTGCTGCGTCACCTACAGTGAACACTACTAATGTTTTGAGAGTTTCCCGTGGTTACGGCAGTGCGTTAAGTAACGTAAGGATTATGCATACGACCACAGGGCGCTGCACCGCGGGCGACCAACAATTTGTATGATATGTATTGTCATGTGTGTTTGTATTATAATGCGATGTATAACACTGTAGTCTATGACACTGTAAACCAACGTCCCCACGGGGTATATAAAAGTCGTATATTGGTATTCAAATTCAAATATGAACGCAAATCAGTTCGAACCAAGGTGATGCCCACGGTCATTGTAGGTGGGGATTTACTGCCAACGCTAACGACTGGATTACGCAGCTTTACAGTCTTACAGGGATTTTGGACATGATCAGCTGAACGTACCTGGTACGCAGGGCCTGATATTTATTGCGACATACCGACATGCAGACTCGTACAGATCTCATTACTTATATATATCTTGTGACATTTCATATCATACACAGGGGCGTCGACTTCCTTAACAAATACGTCACCTTTTGGTGATCCTCTGTTTCTGGAGCAGAAGAAGGCAGAAGTGGGGGAGAGAGAGAGAGAGAGAGAGAGAGAGAGAGAGAGAGAGAGAGAGAGAGANAGAGAAGAGACAGAGAGACACAGACAGACAGACAGACAGACAGACAGACAGACAGACAAGCAGGCAGGCAGACAGGCAGGCAGGCCGGCAAGCAGGCAGGCTTGTGAAAATAAAAATACATTTAACCATCTTTATATCACAATAAAATCAATAACATCAATAATAACAATAACTATAGAAACGACCGGAGAAGTTTATTAATATACATAAGCGATAGCAATCCAAGCCACAATAAAGAAATCTCGCCAATCACTGTGATTACTCCATCTAAGGAGAATCGTTTAGCAAAATTTGGGGTCACAAAGCCAGCCGCACTTAAAAACCGGCTGGGATTTACTGAGTTAAGTCGATTTCTATGAATATCTCGATTCCTATAAATATCTCTTGATGGATTTGAGGAATCGAGTGATCATTCATCACTCGATTATCAGCCAAGCGATTTTCCTTGTTTCACCCTCGTTTTTTGTGTTACATCTTCCAAGAGAAAGAGAGGAAAGTGATAGAGGTTCACATTCGGATTCGACTTTTCCCTCAATAAGAATCGTACATTCTCCTGCATGACAGACAGGGCTGCAAACTCTGGGAGACAAGACATCGTGCATTGTGAGTGATGTATAGCTACAAAAAAAAAAACACAAAAACTTAACCGAATTAAGAGGTGGACGAAAGAAGCGTTGTGTCATGCGAATTGAGGAACGTTACCCGATTTCTAAGAGCTCTTACAGACCCATTGTTCGGACTAGCCAAATTATTGGAAAAAAAATCGAGGAACGCCTCGCCCTACAGCATCATGTATTTATGGTCCAAGACATTTTGGCACTCGCTGTCCTGGCTTAGTCAGGGTTAATCAAGCGGCAGGGCACAGGCAAGTCACAGTGACATACTGGTGTGTTGAGGGTTAAAAAAGACAGAGAAAGAAGAGGAGGTCTGTATTTGTGGCCATCAGAAATATCATGACGAGTGATTTCATGACGTAAAGCCATCATTCTGTCGCCTCTCGCTCTTTGCCTGTCTCGCTTTGATAATGGAATCAGTCAGGATCTATCGCCCGTAAATATCGTCACTCTGTCATGTCAATCCGATACGTAGAATGGGGAATTATTCTAGCTGTAATGATGAAAGATCTAAAGCCGCACAATTTGTATTGATTGTCTGTTTGGGCGCGTGGAATTTTATTTATTAGTCTATTTTATACACGTATAACGGTTTGAGAATGGGGCATTCCGTACTGCAATTTGTGCTCGGATGAAGAATGACGTCATCCAGTGTATTCTCACAAGACTTTCCAATTTTACTCTCTAACAACAAGGCGGGCAGTGTGACCTCATTAGTTTCTTCCTACTATGGCTCTGATATAATGGTAGACAGCCTTAGTTCAATTTATCAGTCTACACCGTTTTTTCATAAGTTTCCACGGTGTAAAATATGGATTGACTGTGAGTTCTTACGTACTCCCTGTCCATTCTCAATAAAGATTTATGGGTGCACTTGCAGGATCTTTATCTTCTCATGTCTAGTCTCCCGCAAAAATATGCATGACTGAGAGGCAGTCTTTATTACTGTTTCCCCGTGCGGCAGCTAGACTAGTTCTTGTAATGCCACTCATTTCCATTCATTGCATACTGTTTTGTCATTTTGTCTCCGGGCTTCGGTTACTGTTTTATGACATCTGGTGGTCGTGTTGGTTTTAATCTCAGTGCGTGAATGAGTATCATACTGGTGGCCAATATTGCGCCAGGGGGAATCAACTGTGTCATTGTTGATGGTTATGTATTAGTCTGCTACTGCTAAAAGCGTTGTTGTTACGAGATATCTTCTCTCATATCTTGCCAGCGGCGTCGACTGGTTTGTGATTGGTGAGGGGGGAGAGGGGGAGGGGAGGGGGGAAACCCTGCGTTTTATTAGCNGGGGGGGAAGAGATAAAGGGTGTTTCCTTACAATAAAAAAAAATTGTCTTCTAAGTGACCCCATCCTCTCCCCTCCCCCTTTCCACTTCCTTCTGAACCCCTCCAAAACAAGATGACTTTAGGTGCCTCCAATGACTCGTGTAAATTTACCGAATACTATGTGCTTACACCCTAACCTAATGTGGTCCGTCACATGACTCCCTCACATCCGGCTGAAAACTACGAGGCCACGCCAGTGAAATCTGGAGCAGCCATAACGTTTTGCCCAACCCATCAGCCCTTGACATTCGTCCTTCCGCTTCCGGGTGATAACAAAACAAAAAGAAGAAATGAAACCTTGGGAAACAAACGAGACAAATAAAAGTGAATTAGTCCGGGTGTCCTCGGCCGTCTGTGTTTGGACCCGACATCCCCTTCGTGAGGTGCCGCCAGTCCTCCGAATAAATTGATTGCACGACAAAACTGATCGAAGATAGTGGACACAGGCTGATAAAATACTTGGGCAATTCCACGAAAATGCCACATCACTTATGCTAACTTCTGAAAAGCTCTGATTTTACAGCAATCAGTTCCGATTTATATTTAAAGAATACAGTAAACCCCGTTAGAAACAACAAAACCTAATTGTTATAAAAACACAGCTTTTTTTCAGAAATTTGCGTAACTGATGTGGCATTCTGTGGAATTGCTCCGCTATGAGATTTCTGTCCTCTCTTGCTGTGCTTGCATAGCAGCTGTTTCAGTCTAATTGGTTATGTTGGCCAGGAATGTCCTTCATTTGTTATTCCTCCAATTCCTTGTCTTTTGCCTGATCGATCTCTCATTTCCTTATCTTAAGCTGTTTTCTTTCTCTCTCTTTCTCTCTCCCTCTCGCTCTGTCTCACTCACTCACTGACTCACTCTCTCTCTCTCTCTCTCTCTCTCTCTCTCTCTCTCTCTCTCT
>JAWQUT010000380.1:460383-471433 GCA_033807755.1 Ellobium chinense
TGTGTATGTGTATGGGTAGGCGTGTGTCTGTGTGTGTGTGGGTGTGTGTCTGTGTCTGTCCGTGTCTGTGTGTGTCTAGTTCTGAGTGTGTATACATATCAGATTTACCACCCAAAAAAAAGAAAAAAGTTTACTTAATTCATTATAGGTTAAGAGAACATCTTGCCGTACAAATCTTCAGCTATCGAATATTACACGTTGCTTAAAACTATGCTTACATCAACAGATGCGACTTTGTCATAATGATCGATTGAGGCAAATAATGTCGGAAAGATTTTCACCAGAACAGAGTTTAATACCTTAGCGATTGCATGCAAACTTAAGGAATCAATCATCCATGTTTTTGTACATACATGTAAGAAAAGCACCTTGCGAAAAACTTCTCAGTTTCTTATTGGTATTAAAGACATCATTGCCCATCCTCTATGCAGTATGGAAGTGGATATTTAAAATAACAACAACAACAACAGTAACAACAACAACAACAACAACAGTTACAACAACACAATATCAACAGCAACAACAACAGCATCAACATCAACAACAACAGCAGCAACATCAACACAACAACAACAACAACAAAACGAAAACCCTTCAGTTATGTGTGTCTACTGAGGGGAGTCTTAGCAATTCAAAGTCAAGCAAATAAAAGAGTACAGCGCTGATTGCGAACGATATCGATTACTTTGAATTGAGCAAACATGGGAGGGCGAGAGACAAGAATGGGGAGATACAAAAGGAAGAACTGGTGTTGTCTTTCAAGCTAGCTAGACAGACACATACATGGAAAGAACTGGTGTTGTCTTTCAAAGATTAGCCGAACATAGGGAAGAAATGGTGCTGTCTTGCAAGCTAAGCAGACATATATGATAAGAGGCGGTGTTATTTTATAGACCAGCCAGACATACCTAAGGAAGAATCGGTGCTGTCTAACAAGCTAGGCAGACACATAGTGGGAAAGAGTGCAGCTGTTTTATAGACTAGTCAGATGTACGTAGAAGAAGTGGTGCTATCTTGCAAGCTAGGCAGACACAAACATGGGATGAAGTGGTGTTGTTTTATAGACTAGTCAGACACACATAGGAGGAGAAATGGGGTTGTCTTAAGAGCTAGGCAGACACATACATACGAAGAAGTGGGGCTGTTTATAAGCTACCAAAACATATTTATACATAAGAGAAGAAATGGTGCTATCTTAAGACTAGGCAGACACATACATGGGATATGTGGGGTTGTTTTATAGACTAGCCAGACATACAAAAAGGAAGAATTTTATTGGTGACGTCTTACAAGCTAGGCAAACACATACATGGAAAGAACTGATGTTGTTTTACGGGTTATGCAAGACTACAAGACAAGTGGGACGAAATGTCTTCCACGCTCGTTGGACATATAAAACTAGTATTGTGTTACAAGTTAAGCATACACATAATAAGGGAAGAAGTGATGCTATTTTTTTTTTAGACTAGGTAGATATAGATATGAAAAAAAATGGTGTTGTCTTGCTGTTAGTCAAAAAATACAAAGGAAGAAACTTGTGTTGTCTTACAGGCTAAGAAGACACATAAATAAATATGGGAAGAAATGGTAATGTATACAGACTAGGTAGACACAGGTATGGAAAGAAATTGGTGTTGTCTTACAGGCTAATCAGACACACATGGAGAGATGTAGGCGTTGTTTTATAGACTATGCAGGTATATCTATATATATACATATATATATATATGGGAAGAAATGGTGTTGTCTACCTAGCTAGAAAGGCATTAAAAAGTGAAGAACCAGTGCAGTTTTTAGATTGACATTCAAGACAAAGACATGTGAAGGATGAAGAGAAGAAATCCAATACAGATATAAAGAAAACTGAAGAAAAACACAAGACATATATGATCTCATTTTGAATAGGAACCTCCATATAAAAGATTTAGGGGAGGCACTACTCTTTCCCAGGGACTTTAATACTCAGTACGTGGTGTGCAAGTTATGCCCATGAGTGCACTGGATTTCTATGCAAAATTACGCATCAAAGTGCTGAATGGTGCATTCTTTTTCCCCAATGGTAATGATCTTAGAACAAGTGTCATTAGTGAAGGCACCAGCTTTTACTCAAGCCTCTTAGATACCTTTATGCATGATCCTATAGAGGCTTTTTAGGATTTTCTCTTTTGACATAGAATTACCAGAAACTATAGCAATACTTTCTGATGTTAAATGGAATAACTTTATATCTAGACAGAAAATCGGGAAAAGCCTCCTTAGGATCATGAATAAACGTGTCAAAGTGACAAGAGTGAAATCTGGTATCCAAACTACTGGTGCCGTCGCAAATGATAGTTGTCCTAAGATCATTACCGTTGAGGGAGAAAAAGGCATCACTCAGCACTTTGGTGTGCAGGTTTTCATAGGCATCCACTGCACTTTTAGTGATAAGTTGCACACCACGTTATGTGCATTAAAACCTCTGGAAAAGGGTAGTTTCTCCACTTAAGATCTCTAATATCACATTAATTTTCGGCCTTCTGGAATATTTAGTGACAGAACATACTGAACAAGGGCACAGTACGCGTCTAATTTCAATTCCAGTCCCAGTATCTTGGCAATTATATCGTTTTGCAGACATTAGAGATTGATCTCTCTCTCTCTCTCTCTCTCTCTCTCTCTCTCTCTCTCTCTCCCTCCCTCCTTCCCTCGCTGTCTCTTATTTTGACTGACACACCGAAACGTCCCCAGTAAAATGCCAGAGTCCATCAGTACATAATGCTTCTTATTAAATGATCTTGACACTTGATACTTAGCACCATGACACTGAATTCCCAATATCCCAAATATCACAGTATCTCTGAGCATTTTAACCTCATAACAAAAACGAGACGAAAAGGTTTCGGTTAATGATAATATTACCAAGCATACAACAATCTTCAAGCACGCCAACAAAATGTCACTGAATCAAAGTTAAGTGCCGTTTCCAAGTTACACAGAGGTTAAAATGGATGTGAAATTTACTTTGCTTTGCGAGGGTTTTTCCCTAGAATTGCGGTGAAAATATCTAGGGCGATTGGAAGCACTCTTAAGGCAAACTATTGACCCATCTAGCTGTTAAGTGGGCAAAAATCTGTGCCGGCAATTTAGTCAGAAAAAATAAGTAAGAGAAAAGTATAAAGATCGCGTTACTCTGATCGCACTTTTTGTCAAGGGTGTACGTGAGTTAACAAAAAGGCTGTCGTGGGAAGCCCTCAAGATGGCGTCTGTCTAGGTCAGCCAATTCAGGTTAGGAGTATAGGATTTAATGTCTACATCTTGTAAAATCTCACTTTAAAAGTTTATTGCCCACCTGGCCTATTTTGTGAATAATTATTAATTGCTGTGTTCTTCATTCTTCACACTAATCAACAAAATCCCTCCAATCTTTTCCACTTTCTCTCCCTGCTTAGCCAATTCTCTGCTCAGGCGCATTTCACCCTGCCTGTCCAGAACGAAAAATCCACTTCTGCTTAACCATGACATTCTAACATAATAGTGAATTTGGATTTGAAACTATGAGACCCTACATTTTGATTTTTTTCGTTGTTGTTGTTGTTGTTGTTGTTGTTGTTGTTGTTGTTGTTGTTGTTGTTGTTGCTGTTGTTGTTTGCCTGTTTGTTTGTCTCTTTGATATTGTATCCGACTGAGATTTAAACTGAGGAGGTCATAGCGTGGCTTCTGTGTAGGCACGTTGCTAGTTTCCCTTGATGACAAATGAAATTAGCGCAATTGGTCACGTGATTTAGCTGACCGAAATCAGCTGATTTGGGGGTAGTGATTTTTATATGGGATTAGATATTCTGTTTCTTGGTTATCCGAAGATATAAATAGAACCTTACGAACCTTTCAGCATCTTGAAGCAAACCTTGCTCTAAAGTAACCAACCTCTGACGCTCTGACTTCGTTTGCAGTTTGCAGTCATTTTAGCAACCATGCCATGAAACCGCTGTCAAACCGTGTTCAGTGATACAGGAATGAACCAGTAACGTATGCAAAAACTAAATACTGCCAATGTTCATGTTATTGGTTTTTTTCTCATTTAACTTCAATTTTTAAAATTAAAAGTATCTCCATTTTTATAGGTTTCTGAGCCACACTTATTTTTTTGCGTCCGATCATTTCACAGGATCCCTTTTGGCATTCCAACTCTAAGAAAAGGTTTGTTGAGCTGGCACTTTTTCTTCAAGGAAAAGTAGGGTAAAAAGAAAAAGAGACCAGCAACAAAGATCACGACAACAAGAAACGTATTTTCAATGTATGTACATGAATTATCAGAGAAGGTACCATACCTTCAAGATTCTCTGAGCACTGAAAGCACAAAAAGAGACACCATTTCCACCTCCCTCTCCCAGAGGGTTGAGTACACAGAACATGACCGTAATTTGTACTCACGAGTTGATGGCATGTTCCCGTGCATGTGACGAGAATGGACAACTATGGATTCTCTGTTAGCTCAGGCCGGTTTTCCTGGGCACCCGGATAATACAACCTTAATCATGTGACTTGTTCCCCCGCTCTTCTCTTCGGCTTGCTACTCTCTCTGTCTTGTCATTTTTCTCACAGAGTTACCTCTTTCTCTCTATTGATATCTGGGGTCAAGGTACCGGTTTGTCATATTCTAGATATCGTTTTGTCCAAGCATTATCGTCTCCTTTCTGTTTCTCTCTTTCTTTCTTTTCTTCCTGTCTTACGTGTCATCAAACCCTATCTACTTCTCTCTCTCTCTCTCTCTCTCTCTCTCTCTCTCTCTCTCTTTGTTTCTCTACGGCCTAAATATCTATCACATCCCCTCACTCTGTAACCCCGACATTCTCGATTCTTCATTTGTGTATATATCATTTTATATGCGTGTGTGTGTGTATGTGTGTGCGTGCGTGCTTGCGTGCGTGCGTGCGTGCGTGCGATGCGTGCGTGGACATTATACATCAAAACGAACGATATGTACGGACACCTGATCCATTTGGGTTAACCATGCATTTGGAGCCAACCTTATCGGATTTCTTCTGCCCTTAATCTTCACTGAAGAAAAGACAAAAAAGTCTAGCTGTCCCAGATTTTTTACTACGAACTAGATTAGTTAAAAACACACAATATAAAAAGCAAGAATGGCCGCATGTGAATTAACCGGCATCGTCATGGAGAGTGTCAGTGATAGAAATTAGTCAGAGGACAACGACCTTTCACTACAGATACTGACGACAGTGCTTTTAATCTCAGTGACCTCATTTACTTCAGAGATTTAAGAAGTCACTTTTCGCTGTAGTGCTTCAGCTATGGTGAGTAGTTGAGATGAGCATTAGGTCTCATGGGTACGAAATTTAACTCACATCTTTAACACTTTGTGTGCCACAATCTTGTCAGCTTATTTAACCCTTTCAGTCTCAAAATACGTAAATTTGTGGTATAACTTAATCACACTTTTGGGACTCTGATTTACTGAAGTAAACTTTATTTGAAAGGTGTACTGCGATTGTGATACACAAAGGGTTAATGTCACTGAAGATTTTGATCACTGATTCACAGAAATATAATCACAGACAACAAATATCTCAATCTCACTGTTATAAATGATACCATTTTCCGCTAACCGAGGAGCTCAGGTGCAGGTCCTCAAACAGGAGTTAAACAACGGTTTAGTGTATAGCCGTTTTGTCTTTATCTGTCTGCCAAATCGATATTTCATACTCCCTGGTGTCACTTTCAATACCACAAGTCTTTTTTTTTCTCAAATTTATTTTTTTAGCTTTTCCTCAGATTATGTACGTTTGTGTGTCCCTCATCGTTTTGTGTTCTGTCTTTGCAGTATGAGTCAAATCAATAGGTCTGAATCACCAAAATACTGTACTCTATATAGGATGTAATTTATCTGAAGCAAAATGAGTATTGTATAGTCTGTGGCAGCAGTCCATGGCTCTTTCTGTTAAGACTCAGCACCAAAAGGGGAAGTAAGCCTGGAACGGCGTGCAAAAAGGTCGAAAGGCTGAAGGACAAGAAGCCCCGGATGCAGCCATCACGTGACCCGTAATCTAATGAATAGAATACAAGGAAACTTCATTACTCCTGCCCTTCTCCATTATTTTCTCCCTTGTCTCCTGTACACGTTGTAAATCTGCACTCTAGCTCGGACGCCGGGCTTTCATTGGCAGACAGCGTCGAGAGCATGTCAAATGAGGATTTGGGCATTAACGATGGGATCTCTTCCCATCGTAAAAATCACATGAACTTTGCATGTTGAAGGTTACTAAAGGTGCATTCTGCACTAATGTAATTTCATACGATGTCAAGAGACCTCATCGTTAATGCGCAAGCTCTGAAGAGATGTCATCAATACATGACCCCACATATCTCTATGTGATCCACATTAAATTGATTTCTCCAGCGCGAAATGGAGGCCGTGCTTACAGACTACGTGTTAGCTGCTGCGTCCTGAGAGTTAGATATGAGGCCATCGATGGCGTTTCGAGACGTCCGGAAAATATCTAGTGGCGCATAGTATACATTTCTTTGGTTTTCGTTTTGTGATTCGTATAAATCGTGTCATGACTCCCTATAACACCTGGGAGTCATGATTCCAAATGTGACCCAGCCATTTCAGAGTGTCAGGAGGTCAGAAGGCCAAAGACTTGTTAGACAGGGGGTATCGTCTTCTGAAGATCTCCTGTTGCCTCGTTCATCTATATCCTGTTTGTGTTCTATGGCTCGTATAACAACACGGAGCAAATGGACTTTATTATAGTGAGATCTCACGATGTAGAATTTTCTAGGACTTTCCATAATTTCGATTTTTTTTTGGAGGGGGGGAGGAGGGGGTTGGTTGAGCTGGAGTCACTCACTAAGTAAGTGGTTGAGCTGGAGTCACTCACTAAGTAAGTGGTTGAGCTGGAGTTACTCACTAAGTAAGTGGTTGAGCTGGAGTCACTCACTAAGTAAAACATGAATCAGAAAAGAAAGACGTCAGAACCAAAGCGTCATAACGGGTATTCGAGTTTTCCATTATATGTAGGTTTGGCGTCTTGCATGAGATCACACTATGTTGACCACATGACTACATTCACATCCCGCTATAGCAAAAGAGCCACTGGAAACAAGGTGACCAAACTTTTTTTTTCAG
Organism: Ellobium chinense; assembly: GCA_033807755.1. Lineage (NCBI taxonomy): Eukaryota > Metazoa > Mollusca > Gastropoda > Ellobiida > Ellobiidae > Ellobium > Ellobium chinense. Next base: position 467,516 of record JAWQUT010000380.1, read on the forward strand.
CATCGTCTCAGAGTACTTCTGATACTCAAGAATTTTGAAATCCGTTTTAAAACTCAAGCTTTGAATTTCCGTTTCCACGCCTTTGATACAGGTGGTGGCAGTCAATCGCCTGATTTACACTTCATGTTTTTTGCAGCACTACTGGAAGTATCAAAGAATATCGGGATGGATCTAAATGCCCGATCTGAGTATCAGAATCGAGACTTCTGATACTTGAAAGAAGGAAAGATCGTTGTAATATTATATCCTATGGTGTAAACGATCTGATAAGCTCATGAGATACATTATACCTCCTCCTCCCCACGCCTCCCCCTCCCCTCACCAGAAAATATACAACTCGACATCCCTCCCAAACACACACTATTACTTACATAAACCTGATCTTTACTGCACATACAACACAAAAAAAAACATCCAGAATAATTAAGAATGGTATCTTTTACCATCGTAAGAATTACATGAGTGCATTGGTGTTAAATGCATCCTTAGTAGCATTCAATGATGCAGAGTTGATGTAATTCATACGGTGGCAAAAGATCCAATTGTTTATGCGCAAGCTCTGCATTATTGATAGTTCCCAAGGTCAGCGCTACATTTGATAAGCTGGCAATAACATCCCGTTCATCTCTTGGTTATTCTTGGTGCGAGCGATTTCAAGCTTGATGGACAGTCCATGCGTGAGCAAGCCAGAAGTTTATTACGGGTATTAAGGGCTCATGACACTGCAAGGTCAGCGCACAAGGCGGCTTGACCTTGGGTCGGCGAGGCGGCGGTGGAACGAAAGATTGGTGGGGAAGGGTCTCATTGCTTCCTGTGAAAACTGGTAAGGCCAATTTATATAACTAGTACTAGTACATGCAAATAGTGCCCGTTTGTTGAAGGGGATAGCCATGCCTTAGCAGCCAATTTCTATTACTGCAACGACTCGACATTGTGATGCCATGGTGTAGCGCGACTGAAAGACCGATAGCACTGTTCAGATTTTGTTGTTGTTGTTGTTGTTGTTGTTGTTGTTGTTGTTGTTATGGCAACAAACATGTGCATTAATAGCCGTGAGCGTCGAGCCCAGAGATAAGACACCTGAAATTCATTTACTTAGCCTGCACTCATATTATAATATTATTATACTATATTATTACAATTATATGCAATTACCGCTCCCTCTCTCCCGCACCCCGCAAACTAAAATATATAAAATTAGCTGACATAAAGATGGCTAATAATTTACTGTTCGGTAAGGTGTTGGTTGGGGGAGAGAGGGGAGGGGGGGAGCCCGAAAATTTTCATTCCATAAAAGAATTTCCGGTAACATTGCAGATTTTGTGATGACGCAACAGCCACGTACCTTCTCTGTATTTATATATATAGTAAGTATATAGTATACTTTACTTTTCCCATTACGTACCCTCTCTGTATTTATATATATTGTAAGTATATAGTATACTTTACTTTTCTCACCCAGTGGCCACTTGAGCTTGAGCACTTTGACCTCATGCCATGGTATTGTAAATACTTGTGTTTTGGAGTTTTCTCTCCATACAGTTTGTTCCAAATGTCTGGCTGCTCTCGGAGATAGCGAGTCCGTAAATTTTTCAGTGTAGGTCTGCTACAGCTTCAGCTGGTTCTGGGCAGAGTGGGCATACCGATGTAGTATAGTAACTATAAAGTATGTCGTTGCGTGGGTTTCACAATGCGTTCGTGATACCCCTCATTAAGGACATGGCACTGATTTTGTACCTTCTCTGATTTATAAATGTTCACAAGCGTGTGCTGGTCAGTATAACGAACAGGCGGGGGTTGACCTTGCAGCTGTATTATCCGCTGTTTGATAATAACCATAATAATTAAAGAACGAGTTTACGGTGATTTGTCGTTGCAAGGTGGTTTAGTAATGACATGTCTATAACAACCTGTATTTCCCCTAACATTTAGCTCGGCTCCCTGTGTGGCTGGGCAATGGCAGGTTCAGGTGTAATAAGTATAGTATCCTATTAAGTTAATAATTATTATGTTTAAGTCGCACAATTGGCCGCACTGTGTTTGGGAGTTATTTCGATAACAAACAGTATAGGTTTTCGCTGTTACGTATAGACTGGCCGCCACAAGAAGAAGTCACCACAAGGAAGAATGCTTATAATAACGGAACAAACAAATCTACACGAATGAAATTTTGCACTCATCAAGTTAAACATATGTGTGGCCGTATGGGAAAACCCGTCGGATCTCGCAATGGGTAATTTTGAACTAGGGCCTTGAAAGTCCAATGTCGACCCCCTGGGCCAGATTGAGATTTTTGCAGCTCAGATAGCTCTTTCATATACTTTTCATATCATGTAAATTTTATTAATGAAAAAGAAGTTCAAATGTTGTTTCTTAGTGTTTCTGTGAAGCACCTTCCGGTCAAAGACGTGGTTAAAATGATTTTAATCTGAATTTTCACAAAATCTGTAATGGAAACAAAAATTGACAAATTTGTCCATAACTTTGGAACTAATAAAGATGCTGACCTCATATAAAGTGAAAAATGTTCAGAAACGCATGGGAATTAATTTGCTATCAGTAACTCAATTTTCATATCTGGAAAGATGTGAAGGGTTTTCCCATGCGCCTACACATATTACTGTCCATATGAGCAGACATAAACAAACAACAAACACAAGCTTTATGTGTGTGAGTGTGAGTTATTAAATTTTACAGCTCTTACTATCATTGAGGGAAACTTCTTATGGGATGTAAAAATAATATCTCTCGCTTCATAATACAGTGGAGACTTTTTCATGTGTTGGTATATTATGAAGCCTTGCTGGCTCTATCACACAATACGGTACATATGTAACTTAATGACCACGTGTAGTAGCCGTCCTGGTAGTACAAGGATATACATGAGACATGTAAGTATACAAAGACAAAGCGCATGGCGTGTAATGGAAGCGATAATAATTATGGTGATGATACAGAGGTCGGTGTATGTATAATTGAAGTGTCGTTATAGGTCTGCTCAACAAAAAGGGTCCATGCGTGGGTGCACGTGTGTGTGTGTGTGTGTGTGTGTGTGTGTGTGTGTGTGTGTGTGTGTGTGCGTGCGTGCGTGCGTGCGTGCGTGTGTCTGTCTGTCTGTCTGTCTGTCTGTCTGTCTGTCTGTCTGTCTGTCTGTCTGTCTCTCTCTCTCTGGAAAGAGAGAGAGAGAGAGAGAAAGAGAAAGCTGCTAAGAGTAATGTACAGTAAAGGCTTCAAAACGGGTATTAAAAGTCAAAACGTGAGTGTCAGACACCAACAAAGAGCCAGCACATGACAGACAGACAGACAGACAGACAGACAGACAGACAGACAGACAGACTAACACAGACTTTTTTTTTTAAAAAGTGTGCTTGAATAGCAAGAAACACGAGCCAGTCTGGAGCAAGCACAAGAAATAAAAAGTTCCATAAGCATAAGATTACAGTAAAATGACCTTCCATTGCTTTGTCTCCAACGTTCCAGAACTAATTATGAGACAAAGACACGGAAGGTTGGCATCGGGTTGCCCCGCCTCTATCTTACATTGCGACATCTGCTTCTGTTTTTTTGCCGTCATCATTAACGAAGTACAGGAGTTTCCAGCCTGGGGCATGAAAATGTATCCCTATGGGTCCGCCAAGTAAATTCTATCTAGTTGGTACATAAAGAACAAGCTATTTCAACAAGAATACGAGTTACAGTTGTAGCGCAAGAGGCAAATGGATATTTATACTCAAACCAACCTCTACCGCTGGAGTGAACGACGAATAATTTGGACGCTAGCTGCCGAGCCGGGAGGCGCGAACGCCGCTCAGTACAAAAAAAGTGGTCAGTCGGCAACTATAATGCAAAGCTATATATGTGTGTGTGTGTGTGTGTGTGTGTGTGTGTGTGTGTGTGTGTGTGTGTGTGTGTGTGTGT
>JAWQUT010000380.1:478077-501398 GCA_033807755.1 Ellobium chinense
AGGAAACATCAAAGGGACCAGGCAAAGAATATAAAAAATAGCTAAACCTCTTCATACACATCTTTTTCTTTTCATCTTAATTACTTCTTTTCATCTTAATTACTTCTTTTCATCTTAATTACTTCTTTTCATCTTAATTACTACAAGTATTGAGACAGAGATAGTCTGGTTGCATTACAGAATTTCTTTAAAAAGCACAAATCATCAGTCAACCCTGAAAGAAAGCGGTGCATAATTATACTTCATAATATTTGAAATCTTGAACCTCATGCATCAGATTAATTCGCATGACAATATCTATTGTCGTCAATCATTAGGTCGAAGCAAAAGTAATCGCCAAATGCCATAAAAATGTCAAAATCCCAAACCACTTTTCATGACATCAGACGTCATTTAAAAATAAGAAACTATCTAATTTGAGGAATTTGGAGTTAAAATTGCCAAGTTGACCACGATGACCTTGGGTAAAGCAAAAAAATATGAGCGAACCACAAAAAGTACACAAAAACAGGATGTATGTGTGGCTGTGACACAGAGTGACCTCTCGGTGTCCGTATCATGGTCTCAGGCATATCAGAACCAGCTCATGACACAAATGAGACAAGGACACGAAATGAGCCTATCAAGGGACCACACCCACTTCCTGTTTGGCGTCATGCTGTCCCATCCGAGACAACAGCTTCCGTCTCAGATTTTCTCTATGATGTTGAGTTTTCGGCCTTTAACATTTTGTTGAAAACTCATGTCTTTCAACATGTATAGCTTACATTACAGTAATTTAAGATGATCTTGGACAACTTTTCTTCCTTCCCTCCATGACATTTTCAAGCTGATGATGTCACAAAGTGAGCGTGATATAAAAACATGGCGTCTTTGCGTTGTCTGTTGCTAATGTGTCGGAACACGCACAATACACATTAACGTAATTCGTATATTTACAAGCCTTTAACATAATTATTCGGCCCCGAGAGGTCTTGTCGAGATCTTGACACTTTCGATCTGAACTAAAAGACTCTTGTTTAGCTTGTTCTGGAAATTATGTATAAGGATGTGAACACAGATGACGATGTCAACGATGATGATGATGATGATGATGATGATGACGATGATGATGATGACTCCAACGACGATAGCTAAACAAACTTAGAAATGAAGAGGGATCGCCGCTGCTTCGGGAATTGGATATCTTTGTTTCATGGCTGGGCTCTAGCTTAATTCAAGTGATTGGAAAATAAAAATTTCTTAAGCTTTACATAATATGCAAACTTGATTAAGAATGGTTTCATCTCATATTCAGTTTGATGAAGAAAAAGGTGACGAAGTTGATGCTGAAATAGTCTAACCCTTTCCTTGACATCATACACAGAAGATTAATCAAACAGATACGTACCTTAAAGGACACCACTCAAAGAGAGCAATGAAATGTCAAAAGCATTGTGCAACTCAACGGAAATCATATTAATATTGGCGTTGTGCAAGAACACGCCTCTTTACATGAGTGCTGGTGTGCACGCGATTGTGGGCGACATTTTAAAACATCATATTTCACACATTAGGTCAAATATATACATCTAGCTGAGAAGTCCTGACGTCATCGGGGAATGGGAAAGAGAGCGAAATTGATCCCGTTTTCCACAAGTCGGTTGGTCGGTCGGTTCGTCGGTTGGTTGGTTGGCTATAAATAGTCTCATAGAAGGCTTACCTATTTCGAGACTCCCAAACAATCCAAACCTAATTTTATTAGACGAGGACTGTGAGGGATGGGTTTTGCAAGAAAAAAAAATGATTGAGAGTTTACGCATTTCGTACCATCGAAAGAATTACATTAATTCTGCATGTTGAAAGAGCTAGTAAGAATGCATTCAGCATACATGCACTAATGTAATCTTTACGATGGTAGGAGATCCCATTGTTAATGCGCAAGCTCTCACATGTCGCTCATCTGAAATTCGACATTACACGTTGTTAAGACACCCGAGAGGTACTTGCCTGGCCGCCAGAAGTTTCGATCGCGTGTTTGGAGTCAGTGTGTGACAAAAAGGAAGGACAGACAGCAACAGATGATCCGGAAGTGAACTAGAGATGCCCCCTAGGGCAATGTGACACTAAATGATGGAAGGTGGAAAGACATGATGACATAGAGAGAACAAAGAGTCAGCTGGTGCTGACTTGATGGAAGAAATTGAATGTCAGCAGGAACAAATCAACATCTGACGCAGGACTGTTCAAAGCTGCAGCTGTGCCCCACGCCCCTTTCCCCCTCCCCTTCGCCCCACCCCTCCCAAATTCTTGACCTGTGGCCGTATGCATAATCCCTACGTTAGTTGACGCACTGCGGTTACCACGGGAAACTCCCAAAACATTAGTAAGGTTCACGATGGTTAACGCAGTACGTTAATTAACGTATGTATTATGCGTACGACCACTGCTCACAAGCAGGTAGGTGTAGGTACTTTATTGTTCCTTGTTATAACCTAACTTTATCTGGGGGAAGGGGGGAAGACGGTCCTGACCAGAGAAGAGAATCTAGGAACGAAGACAACCACTCCAAATAATAACAGTTGTAACATACAAAACAAATCAAACACAGCTCGCCTAGTAAGGATTTGAGGTGGGAAAACATCATCGATAAAAGTGTACGTAAACATAAGCTTGTAAGTCACAAAAATACAGAGGGTGTAAAGTCACCAATCACCTCGAGAATAAACAACAGATTTTTCTAACATTACCCGTCCCACCATACGGGTATTTGACACCTAATGGCCCATTTCTCGTGTTTCTTCTCGTAAAGATCATGTCGATAAAATGTCGTGTTGCGTAACTTGGGACCTCTGAGGTGCCCTTAAGCTGGGAGAAAATCAGCTTATTACAAAGATCTCAGTCGTTGACACTCGCTGTCATAGCACGGCGTCAACGTTTGAGGCTTCGCACTCGGTGAGTTCTTTGTTTTGAAGACACCCAGCGTTTACCCGAATAATATGAAAGTCAAACTGCTCATGAAAGATCATCTTGAATTAGAAGTTCTTATCGCGTTGTAAATAACTATTGTGGCATATTGTAATTTTCTGTAAGATATTAGATGTCCAGTGGCCGTATGCATAATCCTAACGTTAGCTAACGCACTACAGTGACCACGGGAAACTCCCAAAACATTAGTAGTGTTCACTGTAGTTAACACAATAACGTTAATTAACGTATAGATTATGCATATGGCCACAGGTCTACTTCTACTCCTTTGTGTAACGATATGGATATTCTATATGATATTAGATTCTAGGTCTGCTTCTACTCTTTTGTGTAACGATATTCTATATGATATTAGATTCTACGTCTACTGCTTCTCCTTTGTGTAACGATATTCTATATGATATTAGATTCTAGGTCTGCTCCTATTCCTTTGTGTAATGATATTCTATAGGATATTAGATTCTACGTCTACTTATACTCCTTTGTGTAACGATATTCTAGCTGATATTAGATTCTAGGTCTACTTATACTCCTTTGTGTAACGATAATCTATATGCTATTAGATTATAAGTCTGCTTCTATTCCTTCGTGTAACGATATTCTATGTGATATTAAATCCTAGTTCTGCTTCTACTCCTTTGTGTAACGAAAGTTACGCATTTCTTATTTTTGTCTCTGAAAGACTAGTAAAGTTAATATAACATTTACTTCTTATTGTTTGAAAGGTCTGCAGCGTTTAGGTATTAATGGCCTACATCATTTTCCAAGCTTCCGAGAGAATGCCAAAAAGAAAAAAAAATACACATACATGCCTATGGAGAAGCGAAAAAAACAGCCAGCCTCTATCTTTGGAACTGCAGTTTGGGCAGGAAAATATTAGCGCATATTCATTTTTTTTTTAACATGTCACGGTGGGCATAGATTATACCTTTATTTAGAAATAGATTTGACAAAAATCATTTTCGAAACACAATGACGTCTGCTAGAAATATCCGGATGCACTTTAGCTCTTAACCCCGAATAAGGAACAGCAAATTTCACCGACCTTCGAGACCCATTTTAGATCACCCGTCAACCTTGACTTTCAGAGATTTTTCCTATTTTTTACTTTCAAGCTTTTCTGACGGCTAAAATCAAATTGCCCCTTTTTTTTTTTTCAGGTCAAAAATGAAATCTGGCCTCTAAATCGGTACCAAGATCTTCTAAATTAGCCCGAGCATTCTTCAGTATTGATAGGTTGGGTAAGTGCCGATGACTGCTAACCATACCATTCAGTTCACGTCAATTTCCCATCGATGGTATCAAACGTCAAAGCTATTAGATCGGATTAGAGAGAGAAATAGAGTGACATTGGAGCTTAAAACTGGAGCTGCACTTCAGAGAGATGTTTGCATAACATGTCACAAACTTTCTCCTCAGCCTTTTGACACATTTCTGATAGCGTCAAGGTTTTTGTCAACACGCAACGGCGGATTTTATCCTACGACATTCCGTGCAAGAACCTGTCTCAGGGGACAAGTAAAGCCCGGCTAACCATGCACTGATAAGATGGTGCCAGACTGAGGATCTTCATAGCCGTCACCTCAACCAATAAAACCCCCATAGTCCAGGACAGAAGGGATGGGAGGTTGGGGAAGAAGGGGTAGGGGGTGGCAGTGTTAGAGGGTCCCAAAGCATAAAAAAACCCACCTTTTCACTTATTTGAGAGCTTACGCATTACCGATGGGATCTCTTAGCATCGTAAGAATTACATAAGTGCATCAGTGCTGAATGCACCCTTGGTAGCGTTCAACATGCAGAGCTAATAGGACATGACAGAGCTCTAAATTAGGAGCATGCAACCTTACCAGCCGTCATGTAACGAAGCTAAAGGTACTCAAATGACCCTGAGTTGGAAGATTGATAGACACATTACACCCACATACTTCTGTCCTCTATTTCCTCATACGTGCTCCTCTTTTCCACTGAATAACAAGCATCACTGGTCTCTGGTGACTTCCCCTCGTAAAGCACTCTTCGCCAAATGCACGTAAATCGAACGTGTGTGTAATAGACCTCTGTTCTTTTCAAGACTTTCTTTAACAGATGAAGACAGTATCGGTTTTTGTTTTGACTTCTTTGTAGATCAAATCGTTACCAAACTTGTCCCCGGCCATTTTTTGGACGATTTCTTGACTGATTTTAACGTCTGGAAGCACTCAAAGAAAATGACGACAAACTTGCACGTTTACATAATCGGGGACAAAAAAAAAAGACAATTTATGATCAAGGATACAGTCCAGAAAGAAAAGCCCAATAACAATGACCTCCGAACATGGCAAATTCATCCTCTCCATGCATTCAAAATAAATAAAATCTCTAGAATTCATATGTTTCTGCAATCCGTTTACGCGGTTCTGCCAGAGACGCATAGCAGAATAATGCTGGCACCACCAGAGGAAGGCTTCAACAAGTTCTCGTCTTGGCCTCCATCAGCTGGTCCCCTAATGAATAATGAAGGTAAAAAGTGAGTGGATGACGCGCCGGACGAGAGAACCGGCGTCTGCCTCCTAACGCAATCAGCTTTCAGTGGATGACGCTCTTAGAACCTCGACAGATGTTTAAGCGCGTGAGTGCCCTAAGGAGTAAAAGGTTATTGCGGTCTAGTCCACCGTCGTTAGTCATAATGTGCACGTGGGAATTCAGCACGGAGACAGGGCACTGATTTCATGGCAAGGCTAACGAGACCTGTCCACTGCCCGGTAATATTGTACAGAACGTCATTGGAAAGTATCCAGGCAACAAGATAGGCAGGCCTATGGTGACAATAGTGGTGACGGTGATGATAATAATATGATGAGACGAAGACGACGACGACGACGACGACGATGATGATGATGGTGGTGGTGGTGGTGGTGGTGATGATGAGACAACGATAATGATGATGATAATGATTAAAAGGAAAATCACTCAGTTTCTTAGTATTGGTCTTGTTGTATCTTAGAGACCTAGACATCAGTTGTCCTGGTTGGGTGACCGAAATTTTTTGACCACGTTCTGTGCCGTCTGCGTGATAATCCAGGAGTGCACGAGTGACATGTGGGGTGGGAGGAGGGGGTCTAAGGTTCGATCCCTGATCTTGAAATTGTTTATTTTTCCATCTATTACTTTTGTTTTTCTTCGTTTCTTCCTGTACTATTTGGTGTATGTATTTATACTTAATTTAGCAATACCATTCCTTCTCATGCATTCTGCAATTGCATGTTTAGTGAGCTTCTTTCTTAAATCAACAACGAAGATGATGATGATGATGATGATGATGATGATGATGGTGGTGGTGGTGGTGGTGGTGGTAATTATGACAATGCGACGTTTGCCTGTGGAAGGATAGCATACTGATAATGTGCCTCTCGTGAGGAACATCTATAAATGCAAAACTTTTTTACATGTAAACATGTACTTAACGCTGGTAACGCTACGGTAGAACCAGTTCTTACCTTCACTTTACCACGCTGGACGCGATGACGGCATAAATTCGCATGCCAACGCCAACCTTATGATGCTGCAATCGAATTTTGCAGCCAGGTGTTAGCTGATCGGCCTACAGACAAAACACGGAACGGTTATTATCCGTAACGATAGGTCATGCAGCCAGCGGTAGGCTGGACTCGAAGCGCATGGCGCTAGGCCTATGAGAGTTAAAACAGTCTTGTATCACTGTCACCTACTATAGTTAGACTGGTGTTACAGTTTGCCTGCTGCGAGAAACTGGGTTGGGCAGATGTCTCCTGGTTGTACCTTTCTTAACAGGTGACGGTGACATTGCACTGTATTTTGACTGTACATTGACATTCCTCAATGCGATGAAGTGTCGCATTTATAAATGTTCATAACTGATTTTCACTACCAAACAAAATCATAATCTTCCTCCGCTCCAGACGAGTTATCTGTACTTGCAATGCCAAAAGTAAATATTAACTGTTCGCTTTCATTAAGTGCTGATACCATGTTGTACGCTGTAGCCCTTCATAGTGGCGGGTCGGTGTCTGAACATGGTGTCAGACAACATTTCTGATCCCTTTGATTTAATTAACACCTTCGGGAATCCGCCGCAGAGTGCACTGGGAGTTCATACGATTCCAATTTTCATTATCATTTCGACTGCTAAATATTGTAACACTTCGTCGGAAAAAAAAAACCCAGCGAGTTCTCATGATTCCAAGAATGATAAGAATGATTAAAAAAAAACAAAAACCGCCACCAGCATATGGAGATTGCGTCCAAAAATGCAAAGTGGTGCATTAGTTTTGATGATATGCTATGCCCATGGGGAGGTCTTGTTTGCTCTCTGAATTAAATACTTGGCTGCGTTTCTTAAGTCTTCTTCGAATATGAATTTATGTCATTTTGAGTGTGATATGGGCGAAGTAGCCAATGAGCGGAGTTCACTATTTGAGGGACGGCCCCTTCATACTCAAAATGACGTCAAATAATACCTGAGAAACGCAGCCAATGTTGTTGGCAGTAGTTTTAAACTCAAGCACATTTCCTTTAAAACCTTTTGTTTTGCAGCTATGTTGCAGTACGTCTTCGATTCTAAATTTCAAATACATAGGTGTTTCTCGTATTTAGCGATAAATTGCTCTGCCACTTTGGCAGAAACTGTTTTTGTTTTTGTCACGTGTGACTGCTCAATTCATACTGATACAAATATAAAAAAAAATTAAACCAGTACTTTTTTCCGATCAGGCGATGGAACAAGAATAAAAAAAAATGGAAGAGAAAATATTGGAAGCCCATTTCTGATTCACTCCAGTACGAACAAAAAGTGGAACGATGTGTCCTTCTCCCCCCTCCAAACAAACAAACAAACAAACAAACAAACAAAAAAGAGGAATCGACTGACAGTGGTGAAGGCGGTGCTGAGAGCAACAAAGACTGGGGAAAACATAATTACAGAGCAATTATTCCGGCTTACGCCCAGGAAGTTAAATACCGTGAAAGTCGGTTAAGTCAGAACTGATTTTACCAAGAAAAAAATGGCCTACTTCTCAGAATGTTGCTTTGGCCTTTATCATACGACACGAAACTCCTTGACATAATTAACTGTTTAACCGANATAATGTAGATCAAATGTCCTTCTATGGAATGGAAATATACATGTATACTAAAAACACCTATTGCTACATGAAGTATGTAGAATAAGCTAAAAAATCATATTGGTGGATAACGCCTTTTGTCATGAAACCCTTCAAATGTTCGTAACTGATTTTCACTACCAAACAAAGTCATAATCTTCCTCCGCTCCAGACGAGTTAGCTGTACTTGCAATGCCAAAAGTATATACAGTATTAACTGTTCGCTTTCATTAAGTGCTGATACCATGTTGTACGCTGTAGCCCTTCACAGTGGCGGATCGGTGTCTGAACATGGTGTCAGACAACATTTCTGATACCTTTGATTTAATTAACACCTTTGGGAATCCACCGCAGAGTGCATTGGGAGTTCATACAATTCCAATTTTCATTATCATTTCGACTGCTAAATATTGTAACACTTCGTCGAAAAAAACACCAGCGAGTTCACATGATTCCAAGAATGATAAGAATGATTCAAAAAAAAAAAAAACCGCCAGCAGCCTATGGAGATTGCGTCCAAAAATGCAAAGTGGTGCGTTAGTTTTGATGATATTCTATGCCCATGGGGAAGTCCTGCTTGCTCTCTGAAATAAATACTTGGCTGCGTTTCTTAAGTCTTCTTCGAGTATGAGCGTACGTCATTTTGAGTGTGATATGGGCGAAGTAGCCAATGAGCGGAGTTCACTATTCGAGGGACGGCCCCTTCATACTCAAAATGACGTCAAATAATACCTGAGAAACGCAGCCAGAGTTGTTGGCAGTAGTTTTAAACTCAAGCACATTTCCTTTAAAACCTTTTGTTTTGCAGCTATGTTACAGTATGTCTTTGATTCTAAATTTCAAATACATAGGTGTTTCTCGTATTTAGCGATAAATTGCTCTGCCACTTTGGCAGAAACTGTTTTTGTTTTTGTCACGTGTGACTGCTCAATTCATACTGATACAAATATAAAAAAAAATTAAACCAGTACTTTTTTCCGATCAGGCGATGGAACAAGAATAAAAAAAAATGGAAGAGAAAATATTGGAAGCCCATTTCTGATTCACTCCAGTACGAACAAAAAGTGGAACGATGTGTCCTTCTCCCCCCTCCAAACAAACAAACAAACAAACAAACAAACAAAAAAGAGGAATCGACTGACAGTGGTGAAGGCGGTGCTGAGAGCAACAAAGACTGGGGAAAACATAATTACAGAGCAATTATTCCGGCTTACGCCCAGGAAGTTAAATACCGTGAAAGTCGGTTAAGTCAGAACTGATTTTACCAAGAAAAAAATGGCCTACTTCTCAGAATGTTGCTTTGGCCTTTATCATACGACACGAAACTCCTTGACATAATTAACTGTTTAACCGAAATTACATACGTAATGTAGGGACTTATTAAAACATGGACGGACAAAAAGCAAAGGTGAAATGATGGGGTGGACAGACAGACAAACAGACAGACAGACAGACAGACGGACAGACAGACAGGCAGGCAGACAGACAGATACACAGAAATGAAAGTCCACGATCGCCTATGTCAGTCGGTATTGTATTTGAAAAAAAAATTGAAGCAGCACTGGCATAGCTCATAAAAAGTATTTCGTATTCACTGGCCCAATAACCTGTTCGGTTATAATAACAAAGCTTTCAGCGTGATGAGAATGGAAAAGGAAAAGAAGAAATAAAAAGCCATTGAATTGCTCTACTGTTAAGATAAGATAAGATAAACTTTAATATCCACGAGGGAAATTCCGTTCCGATGCGAGTGGGGACAGAGAGTGAGAGAAGAGCTAGTCAATTCTTTTATAATTAAGACGACATGTTTCACTAAAAGTGATAAAAAGAATAATGTTAGCCGTAATCGAGTTAAAGAAATCGGGACCTGTTATTACTCGTGAAAATCATAAGTAACTCCTTAATTTTTTATCACTTAAGTATTGCTCGATTACTGGATACGTGGGGGACAATTTATAAATTGTAAGAAAAACAAGTTTCCATAACGTTTATTTGCTAAAAATACTTTCTTTCCTACATTTCTCTGCCCTTTCTACTCCGGTCTCACCCACCCTAGAAACTAGGCCAGATTACCTCCCTTTCCTAACCCAACTATGTGATGGAGGCAAAATGAGCCAGGAAAAATAAAGAAGAACACAACCATAAAGATGAAGAAAGGAAGACAAGGCGTTCTCGCTCATTTTCTCTCTGTCTCCCTTCCCATCCTATTTTTGCCAGCAGACTCGACATGTCCATCCATTCTGACCATACGTAGCAGACGTGCTCTCGAACGGCGCTCTGAATTCTCACGGTTTCTCCCGTCCAGACAAACCGGACGTTGTAAGTGTCTAGCCTCGGCGGCTGCGCTGTCAGTGTCAAATCATCCTTTGAGTGCAATACCCCGATAACACCAAATCCAAATTTCACACGGGAAGCAAAAACTTGAATAATTTTCGTAAAACTGAACATAGTAAAACGTTACCTTGGAATACAGTTCTATTAGTGGATGCAATTTATGGTAAAAGGCTAATAGAGCTCAGTCTGTTGAGTTAGAAGTCTCTAACTAAATGTGTGCAATATTCCAAAATGTGCTCCTATCGGTAATGTGTGCACTATTCCGAAATATGTTCCTATCGGTAATGTTTGCAATATTCCGAATTGTGCTCCTATCGGTAATGTATGCACTATTCCGAAATGTGCTCCTATCGGTAAGTATATAAAGAACTCTTTCGCAGTGTTTTATCTTACCACGAAAGTAATTTCTAAAACAGTGTGGTCAGGTAGTCAAGACGTGACAGAAAGCACCGCAATAACTTTGAAAAGCAACCAACTTTGGCACCTTAGAAGCCAACCTGGCAAAATATTTGGCGCCTTGGAAGCCAAAGTGGCAGAACTGATGTGAATTAAACCAAAAAAGTTTCTCGCTGTTTGGTTCTATTCATTTATCTTTGATTTTTGCAGAGAAGGCGGGGGAGGGGAACTAAGGGAATTAGAGCCGGGGATTGAACTCCATTGCCCGTGCACCTCACTACTAATTAGTCATGTGTTTTCCAACGTGACAGCCGGGAAAGGGGAGAGAAATCGGATTGTTCTACGGAAGTGACGTCTCTAAGAGATCCGGGGCATGCGGATCAGCCTTCATCAAAACACCCGCAGAGCTGCCACTTGTAGGGATTTTCCTCTATGCTAGGGTAAAATGGTTTTACAACATGCCATTTCTCTTACATGTCTTTCGTAAGTTTTGGGAAAACGTGGTGAAATATAGGGTAAAGTGGGTAAAATGCCTGGTTGTCTTCCTTTATAACAGTAAAATTTATAGGATTCTCCCCCCCCCCCCCCNCCAACAAAAAAAATTGCGCTATCATTGTGCGTAAAGAAATGTAAGGAAAATGTACTCTAGTTAAAGGGGAAAACCACATTACCAGAGTGGCAAAACTGAAACATCCATATCAATAACACCTAAATAGGCTTAGTACAGAAAGGCGGCTTGATATCTGCCACGTGCCAGTTTGTCCTTTCAACTTCCACACGTTCATCCTTTGTTAGGCTTTGTTGTAGTGTTCGGTGAATGTTGATCCTGTTACCTTCGCTAAGGAGGTCATGTTTTCGTCCGCACTGATTGGTTGGTTGGTTGATTGGTTGATTGGTTGGTTGGTTGTAGCGAGTTGGTTTTGTTGAGATTGTTGTAATTTTTGTTGCTATTTGCTATTGTTGTTTTAGCTGCTGCTGCTGCGGCTGCTGCTATTGTGGTTGTTGTTTCTATTGCCTAGAGGTTCCTGCCATACCCATACCACTGCTGTTTTGTTATTGTTGTTGTACTAAAGTCTTCAACGCTGATAATATTTCTCTCGACCATCTCACAAAACAAGAGTATCTAAAGCCATCGTATCCATTGCTTTGCCAACGGGCCTCTCATCCTACATAATCTAATAGAGAATTCCGTGTTGCACTTACGTAAGGCAATACTCAGCTCCCGTGATTGTCACCGACTGCTCCTTGATCGATCCCAGAGAGACACGGACGGAGAGGTCGACCAGGGCGCTAAGCTCACTCGAGCCGAGATCATGATGGGCACTGACCAAGCAAACGGGTAGCGGCAGATTCTTCAGAGGACACAGCGAGGGGTAGTTACCACTAGTCTATTCTACCCACCCCAGGCAGTTCCCTACCCCGTCTCCCAACGCCGTCTTAGGTATGTTACAACAGATAAGAGAGAAAGAAATATTCAGATCAAGAGTTCAGCCAAAAAAAAGTTAGTTCTGATGAAATTCAGTTCACTCAGGGAAAAAAACAAACAAACTAGGATTAAGTTTAGCTCAGGTTTATGAAAACTGATCAGTTTTCAGATCAGATCAGTTTTCTTTGGTTTCTGAAATCGGCATTCGATTCTGATTTTCGAGGTAAATGTGAACCATAATGAAATTAAGGTTGTAAATCAGAGTTCAAATCAGGCACCCAAATAAGGTACATATCAGATCCAGATCAGTTTGCCTCGAAAGAGCTTTTAATTAAGCTCAAATCAAGTTCACGTGGCCTGAACTTCAGTTCACTAACTGCGTTGATATGATCTCAGTTGTGCGCAAACCTGATCTAGTGTAGAATTGTTGATGAATCACAACATTAGATCGCTATACACTGAAAACTCTTAACTTCATAACGTTATTGTAGTTTTTGTTTGAAAAATTTCCCTTAGATCTTCAAGTGCCACTGGCATTTCCTTCCCGTTCCGTCTCCGTTACCTTCCCTCGGGTCTAAGATCGATTTTGATATCGACATGCCATCTTAAACGTTCAAATGAATGAGAAAACAAATTATAATTTTCGTTCATACCAGATTAGTCGCCCTAGGCTGTCATGGTTTTATTCAGCCTCATCTCCCTCATCTGTTTGATCAATCCACGGATCCGCCTCTGCCAAGATCTATCGGTTTCTCATGCGTCTGAGAACAAATCATAGTCGCATGCATTGTGATATTCGTCGCTCTTGCGCTGGTGTTGACAATGATCGTGAAAGATGGCTGTATCAGAGGTGGTAATAAGACGCATTCGATCTTCCTGCCACCTGCGGATGAGCTTATCATCCCCTCAGGCAAAAGGTCAAAGGCCGAGTATGATAAGGTTAAGGGGGTGAATCTGGCATAACTGCACTCATCATCTCAGTGTGGATTTTTCAGCTTCTTCATATTATTCTGTATATAATGTTAGTGCTAGGTCAAGAAAGCAAGATAGATATTATGTTCATCTAAAGGTTGAGAGCTTGCGCATTAAAGATGGGATCTCTTACCATTAGTGCATCGATGCTGGATGTATCCTTATCAGCTTTCAACATGCAGAGTAAATGTAGTTCTTACAGTAGTAAAAGATACCATCGTTATTGAGCCCGTTCTCAGATACTGGATAATAATTCCTGTTATTTCTTCTTCTTCTTCTTCTTCTTTTTCTTCTTCTGCTTCTACCACTTCTTCTTCTTCTTCTTCTTCTTCTTCTTCTTCTTCCTCTTCTTCTTCGTCTTCCTCTTCTTCTTTTTCTCTTTCTTCTTTTTCGTCTTCTTTTTCTTCCGAGTCCTTTTTCACACCTGTGGGTGTATAGAGTGAGAGATAGAGCGCTTATCTCTGGCTGTATAAGGCCCCAAGTTCGAATCCCGCTAGCTAAGGTTCTTCTAAGGCGCTTCTTGCCGTGTTTAGAAGGTTCAAGTCTTGACTCTGATATATCCTAAACGATGTTGAAAAGAGACGTAAAAACCTAACACAAACAAGCACTATGTATGCATTGCATACACCTTACTATGACCTTATGCAATCTGATTCACATGTCCATGTTCTTTTAAATATGTTGGGGTTTTTTTTATGGTGATCCGGTTGTAATCACGGACAAGGATTTAAAATGTGAGTAAGTGAAGATAACACATCGAGGCAACGGTCTGAATACACTCCAGCCCAAATTCACACAACCCGCTTTACCGCGCATTACACCATTTACTCAAAACTTTTTTTTTTTTTAAATATAGAATACTGTAATTTCCATTGTGATAAATATAGGCTGCTAATATGAAGTGGTCCTTTTAATCACAACTTTGTCCATTCTCCTGAATAGTTGGGATTAAGCCAACTCTAATGTATTGCATTTTACGCATCCTTACTGCAACCCTCCTATCCCCCTCCCCCCCCCCCCCCNACATACACAAACGCTTTTTCTCACAGCTTCCGACACCCAAGTGTCGAAATGCAATTTCTTCCGACGCCTTGCCGGCGAGGGTCATTCAATCATTGACAATGCGACCTGTGGGGTCAAGGTCAAACCTAGCGCCTGGAATGACAGAACCAAAATCCTCAGATTTCCTTCATTAGTCTCCATTCTCACGTACCACCCCCCAGACCACGGTAATTAACGGAATTGGGTGTCTGAGGAGTAAAATCATTATGGTGACCTCCCCTTGCAGGGGCAAGGGAGACAATGAAGTTACCATCGGCGTTATGATAGGAGGAAATCGGACGCTCTGTAGATACTTTAATATTATCAAAACTCAGCTGTAAAAAGAAGAGAAAAAAACGGGGCCGGATTTACGTCACTGTGGTATAAATTTATGTCTAACGTGCGGCCAGAACTGTCACAGAAGTTTACGCAAGTTCAATTCTTTTAATTAATGGAACGTTCATGTGTCCCTCCCCAGGCATCTTCTTAAAAAAAAAAAACAAAATAAAAACTAACTTCTCATATCATTCATCTATGATAATGATTTTTATTTGTGTAGAAGTCTTTCAAAAGGGCAACGCTCTAGGGGACTGTAAAAACGGCCAACCAACCAACCAACCAACCAACCAACCAACCAACCAACCAACCAACCAACCATTATCTTTTGTTATGCTAAGGAATAAAGTACAACAACAACAAAAAAAAAGACACATCGGAATAACTTAAGTTTGTTTAAAACAACAAACTAACGAACTCTAGTTCCTCTTTTTCATCTAAACGTCTGACTCTGTTTCCCTAGTTCTCTCCCTCCCTCCCTCTCTCTCTCTCTCTCTCTATCTCTGTCTGTCTGTCTCTCTCTCTCTCTCTCTCTCTCTCTCTCTCTCTCTCTCTCTCTCTCTCNCTCTCTCTCTCTCTCTCTCTCTCTCTCTCTCTCTCGCTCTGTTTTTTACATTCTGGTAGCAGTCACTCTGCCATCCATCCATCGATCCACTTTCCTTTCCACCAGTCCTCCCGCCCCATCCTGTAATGAAGATAGAGGAGCTTTACCTAAAACAGAGCACCACAAATTGAAATTTTATTCCAGTTTGAAATCCCATCTTACGGACGCTATGACAAAACACAGTACAAACACATCTCAACAACGTGGAGTATACCGGAGTAGACTGTCTTAGTCTGCGAAGTGTTCGAGGTTCTGATTGAAGTGTGATAATGAAAATGAGAATCTCGAGAACTGAGCATTATAAGGAACACGCAACATGCTCCAGTGTCATAAAGCTCGAAATCTTGATGACCAATGATAGGAATTTAAATCTTAATAATAATAATAATGCGGTTTATAAGTCTCATATCCAGGCTAATGCCCGCTCATGCGACTTCACACTAAATCTTCAAGATGTCTGTACTAAAAACAGATGGTTTCATCTGTGCGCCTATTAGTGTGCTTAAATTTGGTAGTGTGTTGGCATATTCATTTTGTTTACCAAACCTGCCGGACTTCCGTGTTCGGACTTTGTCCTTAATAATCGGAGTAAGCCCCGGGGAGAGTACGAGGATTATATTATGCTTAAACCTTGGATAAACTTAAAACTGAACTTCACGCCTGCTTACAATGTGTGACACTGGCAGTGAGTACCGTATATCCTTCTTGCAATGTAAATCAGAGCCTATCACGTCTACTCCTGCTCCCCTGCTTCACAAATTGTACAGTGCACAAACTTTTTAACTCAGAAACGATATCACTGCTGCCGCAGCGGATTGGAAGGAAAAACTTAACCCTACTGAAATAATCCAGTCATAAATGTTTCGGCAACGCTGCCAAATGTGTTGTCAGTTTTTCTAACATGCATACAAACTTGGCCCAGATTTTCGGGCGCAACGCGAGTTTGTTTCATTGCCGAGTGTAGAAATGCAATTCCTGTTGCACAGCAGTTTAACCATGAAATATCTGTTACATAAGTTATAAATTTCATTGAAAACATTGTTTCATTTACACAAAATTTAAGATCACAGTGATAAAGAGTAACAAAGTATTCACGAATGCAACCTTGACTGGCCAGATGATGGCAGATACTGTTTTCTGTCATAGAAACATCCATCTATTTTGTTTCTTGTTTTCTTCTTTCTCAACGTACACATCAACCAAAAAAAAACTGTAAAATCTGTTGAGGAAATAATTTGCAATCCTGATTACAAAGCCATTACTGACAAAATAACGGATGTGAATGGGAATTATTCCAAAGAATCAGACAAAACCAGTGGAGCGAGCACTGTGTGTTGGCTGACGAGGTGACATTTTTCAAGTGCGGCCTGAGAAGGATCTGCATCTCCCAGACACCACAAGAAAACATGGCTGACTGGGCAAAGCTAATGACTGTCTCTGTCTCAGACGCGTCCTGTCGTTTCTACCAATTGTTTTGTTTTATATCGCCCGGGGCTTTAAAAAAGTCGTCGTGGATTAACTCCAGGGGCGTTGCCACAAAATCGATTGATTTCCACCCCCTGCAAGAGTTTTAGACGAGCTGCCTGCTGTAAGTTGCTTTTAGTAGTATTTTTAGTCGACGGTAGTGATGGGTTTGAGACTACCAGACTAGCCTTTGAACCTTCATCTTCTCCGACATTCTTGGTGGAAGGGAGAAAGGGAATGGGGGAGCTTCAAGTCGTTAGTCACTCCCTGAGTTACTTCCATTGCGCCTTAACTACAAACACATTACAATCGAGCCCAATCGAATGTAATTTTCGGGCGCTCAAATATCTCGGTACCTATGTTTTTTCATACCTAAGCCACGTTCGACTCATAGAGAACCAGTATACAGAGACATAACAGACATTGTCTTTACAATAACTATGATACTAAATGCTCGTCTACAAAGTGGCTATTCTCGACACACAAGAAAAAAAAATCGAAAAAAAAAAGCTCCACGCCAAGGTTTAGACCAAATCATCTTTCCGGAAGTTTTGCGGAAATGAGGCGCGGAACCATCGGATGTGCTGCCAAACAAATATTCTTGATCGAGAAATCTGACTGACTAGTGAAAACAGAAACATTGGCTTTCAGCGGTTAACACAGGTTTCTACCTCTGGGTCTGTTTATGAAATAGGATCAAGGCATGCCGTTGCGATAGACCTCTGCTGGGAATAGGGGCACATCGTTGTGAGAGTCATCTCCTTGCGATAGGGGTGGCTCATATCGCTTTCTGTTAGCCTGACACCGATATTGCATGTGCATACAAAATTTGAATACACCTGATTTACTCTCCTCTGTGAAAATTGGCATAAGGCTTATGGAAACGGAAAGAGTCATGCCTATCGCAGACGGATGCTTAAAGCATTGATAAATCCCTACAACAAGGCCTATTTAAACGACACGATCTATGGCAACGATAAGCTCCCATCGCAAGAAGATGCCTATTACACGATATACCGCTATCACTAGCAACAGTTAGCAACAGTGTATCATAAACATTATTCTGTAAAAGACATGATCGCGATGACAATGACTTCACACGTAATGCATGTCGCTAACTGTAAACATATCACTATGTATAATGCATGTTATTGTATGTCATACATGTCACTATGTGGTCAGAGAACTTGATTAGGTTTGTTACTGAAAAATAAAGCTGATTATGCCGTGTGTCAGTGCAGATCCGTTTTGTCAATATTGTGCACGTACTTTCACTGCAAATGCTACATCAGACAAAAGTAAACAACCTACCACGCGAACGACTATGGATGTTTTGTTTATCACCTTGATTTGCGTTGGTGGCGGTGGTTGTTGTTTTTTGGGGAAGGTGTGGTAATGGAGGTGATGGTGGTGGCAGCAGCGATGGAGATGGTGGTGATGCTAGGCACAGTAATGCTGGTTAGGATGATGATGGTGGTTAGGATGGTGCTTGTGCTGTTGGTGGCTGCGGTGATTGAGGTGGTAATAGTAGTGGTGGCGGCAAAAATGGTGATAATGGGAGGGATGGCAATGACGGTAGTGACTGTAGTGGTGGTGGTGGTGGTGTTGATGTGGCATAACCTATAAATTAATTGTAAATTATCATCTGTTAACTAAACCATTATCATCTTACTCCACCTCTAGGCTACACCAGTCCTGCCGTCCAAACTCCCTCCCATCTCAGGCTTATTACAAGGCTTAATTTTTCTCCACTCTCTTTAATACTCAGCAAACATCCACATCATGGCTGTTCGCTCTTCATAATTCCAGCCAACGTAATTACAGTGAAATTTCCCAGTTAGAAGTGTTTGTAATACAGAAAACCGCCTTCCGCTCCATTAGGTTAATTAAAAAGTTTAACAACGCCTTAAACATATAGGCCAAGCTGTATTATATCGTCGCTTAGCTGTAATACCCGGATAAAAACTGCCTTGACCGAGTTCGAGTGTTGGAGCTTTCGCACTGGAACAGCGTCGTGCAGACTATACCAGAACCTCTGAAGTCTAATGGTTTCGTGGTACGATAGAAAACTGCGAAGTTCTTCTTTCTATAATTTACCAATACGAGCACATACCGGAGTATTGCATACACTTGTTCAGGCATTTCAAACAGTGTCTCTAAAGCAAAAAGGCTGGTGTTTTTTTTCTGACATGAGCTAATGTCGGACTTTGGCACCAAGCAGTGTCAGTGACAAAAACCGATAAATCTCAGTTTTTTGACAGCAGCTCAGTAAGTCTAACCCAAAAGACTAAACGATAATTCAGAGAACATCGCGTAACATTGCACTCACTAGCAGAACGTACGTCCAAAGAGTCACTTTGCTAAGTGCAGTTTTACGAAACTGAGATAGTTGCTTCTTTTGTTACATTTATATGTTGGCATTTGTCGGGGTGAGCAACGATTTCACTCCGCGTGATCATCATTTGTGCAAGTGTTAGACTATTATGTTCTAGTCATTTTCGCATCAGTGTATAAGTCGATCGAAAAGCTACTTGTCTCATTCGTATTCTTTTGCAAATCAAGCTCCTCCCATCAATCACAACATCATAAGAATATTGAATTGACAGAAAATTACCACTGTGAATATGACTTGCCGTTAAATGATATTGAACTGGTTTTCATCGACTTCAAAACAGAATACATGCTCTCTGTAATGCATGGCTACTTTATCTGAACACCTCCCAACATTGAGATTATGGACCGATCCCCTGGAATCTGATTTCGTAAGGCTTTAATCGACATTCAACTTCATTCTGAAAGCATTATGAAATTAAGCCTCCCCCAGTTAAGTGGAATCTACTGTTACAGTTGGCCTGAAAGTGCAAGGATGCAGCGTCACAGTTTCATTATAACATATAGAATTTACAACGATGTCTGACCGGAACCGGAAATGCTAGGCTGACGAAGATCATCGATTCGTTCTAGAGCAAGCTTTGGACCACTCTCAATTATTAATATGCATGCACAATCATGCAGGCATGCAAGCCACAGCTCTAACAACCATAACTTCCGCTTTCCACTTGTCCATTTTCAGAGGAACATGATTGGCTGATATGGTCTGTTGCATAACTGCTGCATTTTTTCCGTTGAGAAGCGAGATTTCATGAGACAATACTATTCACATTTATTTACACTTTGCTTACACCGAAAGAGAGTTTTGTTGGTGTTGATTAATCAGGAACGGTCTGTGACATTTAGGCCAATAATGTTTCCATAACCATTAACCATCGCAACGCTACTCTTCCATCAGTACAAGTGCACTCGTCGGCGCCCACTGGGTTATGAACGGTTCTCGCCTCGCTATGAAAGTTTGCAGACTAAACATTTTGCTGCCACGGCACATTGTTCGACGTTTGACGTTCGCGTCTCGCAGCTGGATTGGTGGTGTCGAATGTATTCGTCTCTCGCGTCAGACATAGATGCTGGTTCAAGCGAATCAGTTTGACCTGCGCGCTACGAGGGCAATGACCCTATGTCCGAAACCGGACATGCTATGGAGATCATAGATTCGTTCTTCAGCAATCTCTACACGCACATACCCTGCTGAAATGACTTAACCCAGATACTGTAAGCATTATTTAATAGCCCGATTCAGCAACTGATAATTCCTGTTGATGACAAGAGACATCGCTTGCCAATAATGCCGGATAACTGTCTGCCCTTAGCTGTGATGGAAATCTAAACATACACCAGGACTTCCAGAAGTTAATAAGATTCCTCGATAATTATTTGCACTGGTAGCCATATCTCACACACGGCCTGTTTATCTCCTTACAGATAACTCCGCTGAAAAGATGTTTAACCAACATTACTAGCGTGCATGGCGTCAGTTCAGCACGGATATATGGTATCCCGGCTGGGAACCAGATAACAAATACAAGCAAATCAGATTTCCGGAGCCAGAGCTTGAATCTGAGAAGTTTTATCACGAATCAATCACGTGACCCATCACAGTGGCGGCGCAACATCGATATCATAAAATGCAAAGAGGCAGCCAACTCCATGATAAATTTACGAAGTGTATGGAAAGGGAAATATATTCATATAAAATGAAAAGTTGGACCCCACGATCTCTTTCTTTGACTAGGTCGATTTTTTTTTTGCCCATTCTTTGCATAGCTCCCGTCCCTTATGTACATTAAATTCACCTCACTAGTTCAAATTTCTGAGTCGATCCCAGAAAAGTTCAAGTTTATAAAATCCTAGGCTGTAAAGTAGAACGTATGTATGGCACTGTTCATAGATCACTCTCAGTTACTGTGCATGCGCAGTCATCCGGGCATCGCATGCCACAACCCCAGCGATCACTATTTCCACCTTCCATATTTTCCATTGCCAAAGTAAACAGTCGTGCCAGTTTAATGCTTTATGGCGTCCAGTTATACAAGATGTATGCGAGTGAGGTTTCAGATCTCCCAGAATTCCTAGCTCATTGTAGGGGTCATTCGCCACAAATCACAGTCTGTCAACCTCCTTTATATATATTATATACATGATTACATCTGTCTTCATCATTTTCACCTCTTTTTGTGACAATTTATCGTCATTAGCACCACTATGTTGTATAGAATGACTGTGTAAAATAATGTATTATCTGCCCCTGACCTTGTGAATAATTTTGCTCCCTATGCGGTCTATGTTGTAGATAATAGCTGCCAATGGCTGTTGGTCAGTTTCTAACGACCATTCTCATTATCACCTTGTCTGCTGCCATGAGCTCTGAACTGTCTCAGAGCTCTCTCTCTCTCTTTCTCTCTCTCTCTCTCTCTCTCTCTCTCTCTCTCTCTCTTTGGCAGGTGGGAGTGATGGGAAGTATCTATTTCAAAAAGAGNAAAAAAAAAACCCTTCCCAGCCACCGGTTCTCTGCTAGTTTTCGCTGAATAACTGACCTGAGGGCACTTTTGAAAGTTGTCGCTGATGCCAGAGGCACTGGAAGATGAGAGATAATTACGCTGTGACTTGTGGTCTGGCCTTATCCAATTAGTCAAAGCAGTTGGCACGAGCTAATTTCATCTGAAGGAGACCGACCTCCACCCAGAGGTTAAACGGTGCCTGTTCTAAAGATGGTCTTACAGGACAAAAAAACGGAGAAAGTAGGAGGCAGGCAGCCAGGCAGTTAGGCAGGAAGGCAGACAGGTAGACAAACAGACAGACAGACAGACATGCAGGCAGGCAGGCAGGCACGCAGGCGACAGGCAGGCAGAGAGGTAGGCAGACAGACAGACAGACAGACAGACAGACAGACAGACAGACAAGCATCCAGACAAACTGACAGAGAGGCAGACAGATACACCTAGGCAGAGACTGATAAGAGACACTGGAAGAGAAGTGGAACAGACGAAAGAAAGGCAAGACAGACGATGTAAAAAATACAGATGATTGCGTCATCAAATCTTGCTTTCGAAAGTGAAAGATGCATCAGCCAATAAAAACCAATGTAACAGACCATACAGCCAATTATTTATGTTTTCTCTCACAGTGGAAAAAATAAAAAGCAGAAGTAATGATAGTTTGAGCTGTGGTTTGTGATGCCTGCCCGGATGACTGCATGAATAAACAAATGAGAGTGGTCCATTAGGAGAAACATTCAGCCATATTTTATAGCAACAAGTTAAAAATGTGGATCGAAAATGTACGCTTAAAAAAAGAACAAATAAAGATCCCTCGGGGCGTAAGAGCTGAGACAGTGGGTTCTCCGCTAGTTTTTGTTTTCCTTTTGGTAGGACAGTGAGTGCATAAGCACTGTGTTTATAGCAGATCTAAATTCTGTTTGAGACCATCATTTTTGCTGCACTTGTCTATATTTATGACTTGGATATGAATTATCTTTGTAACAGTGTGTATTTGAAATATAATGTATACTCTTATTTTATTGTTTTCTTTTTTCCTAATCTTGACTGCGATGTATAACATTGTAGGGCACTGAAAAATAATTTGCATATAATAATAATAATAATAATAATGCGGTTTATTAGTCTCGTATCCAGGCTAATGCCCGCTGACGCGACTTCACACTATCATTACCCCAGCAGGCCTGATCACTCTAGGACTTTCTCGACTCCCCGGAGAGCATACAGTGGGGCTGCCATTTATAGGCGCTGATCACTAGCATTCTTCCATTGCCTAAAGCCAGGTGCCCATTTTACAGACGGGTGGACTGAGGAAAATGAGAATGAAATGCTTTCCCAAGGCACTTACAACGTGACCGTGGTCGGGAATCGAACTCACGACCTTTAGATGTGGGGTATATAAAAGTTCTATTTTCATATTCTCTTCGTATGGTTCTGGGTCATAACTTTGACTAAGGAATGGATCATTCTATATTTTTTTAACGTCTTTATTTTTAACTGTATAAGAGTCCCGCCCTATCTATTTCTGTTTTAAAATTTATTGCAAATTAGATGTTTCGAAAGCCCCAACATCAGATCTTAATTATTCATACTTGACAAAGCCTCCAGCGAGTTTTTGAAAACTGTCTCAAGTCAAATTTTGCAATGATCTGCAGTGAACGCCGCGCAGAGAATTATCGGAAAAGACAAAATGTTTCTCTTTTTTTTTTTCGGCCTGGATGTAACCTTCTGATGAAAAGTAGTTCACTTTTCAGAAACATGATCCTTCCCCCACC
>JAWQUT010000380.1:502109-526964 GCA_033807755.1 Ellobium chinense
ACACACACACACACACACACACACACACACACACACACATACTCCGGCACATACACGTTATCTTCTGTCATGAAACGAAGATGGTGTGGAAAAGGGTGGGAAAGATTTGAGATGAAAAAAAAGAGGTAATTGACACAAAGAGAGACAGAGAGAACGCAAAGGGCTGAGAGGAAAGGCGTTGGTGGCATAGAAGGAATGACAGACTGGTTCCAGTGGTTGCCCCTTTTATAAGTGGATGGATGGATGGATGGATGGATGGATGGATGGATGGATGGGTGCAGGGATGGATGGATATTGTAAAAAAACACCCATAAGGTAATGTTAAACAGATAGACAGACGCGCATGCAAGAGGGCGGATAGACAAACTGACGAGACACACAGACAATAACAATAGCAACATGTTTAATCGGCTCCGACAACAATCTGTAATTCAATATGTAAAGGACAATAATAATAATAATAAAATACTGACAATAAAATATAATAATAAACAGTAAAATATGAAAATAATAAACAAAAAAAATATAATAAGTAACAATAATAATCTTTTAAACAATCTGTAATAAGACAACAGGCAGGCACCCGACCGACAGACAGATAAAAAAGACAGACAAAAAAGACAGACAGACAGACCGACCGACAAACAGACAGACAGACAGACAGACAGACAGACAGACAGACAGGCAGGCAGGCAGTCAAAGAGACGGACGGACAGACAGACAGACAGACGGACGGACGGACAGACAGACAGACAGACAGACAGACAGACAGACAGACAGACAGACAGATGCACAAACCGTCAAACCGTCAGGAAGGCAGGCAAGCAGGCAGACAGACCATAGCATACGTAGTACAGTGAAAGCATAGCCCCTATAGAAATACCAAGCAAGGAACCAATGAATGGAAATCGGAAGGAGAGGAGAGGGAGAGATAGAGAATATCGAGGAGATTGAAGAGAAAATTGACAGGTGTACAGACGCAAGGTCAACCAGGCAGACAGAAAAGCCGGAAATGCCACGGCACCGACACGTCAACCAATCAAGAAGCGCCAGAAAGGTCACGTGATTGAGACAGGAATGGAAAGCGACAAAATGGTTACTCTGAAATCTTCTCCCTGCGCCATACTATTCCCTCCCTCCCCCTCCCCCTCAAATTTCCCCCGAGAGACAGATTCTCCATGCCTATTTAAGTCGCTTACTTGGTATTCCGGGCATCATTGGTAATCGCTGGAACTGAAATTCTCACGGAGATTTAGTGCCCGGTCGATACCAAAAAAAGTTTGGGGATCAGTTTCGATTTTTTGCGACACTGAAAGTCATTACTGGGGGCTTGTTTCAGAAGCGCAGAGCTGAAGTAACGAATCTACTCGATTTCTTCCCTGAGCGGCTTTACAAATGAGTTGAATCATTTGTATTGACAACTATGGGCAAGTAATTGACTATTTCGGGCCTCCTAAAATTTCTTTGGCTTTGATTAGCCTGTAACAGTCTCCGTGCATATATCAAGTTTCCGAAAACAAAACAAAAAAAAAATTGGTACCGATTCAGGAGTAACGTGCAACTACTTGCCACGATCAATGCTGTGAGGTTGAATTTTCTGTCCTAGCCTCCTAGCTTCAAATCTAGACTTATTTCTTTTGAGATCTAGTTTCCTTCAAGATATCAATCGACTAATAACTGGTATCATGACAGCGTACTCGCGGAAAAAAACTTAAAATGGACTGCCCTACCTATTTGCAGTCGACTGCGAATATCTAGTATTCGATTTCGCCCAGCACATTTCAGATTGAGAATGACTGTGATGGATTGCACTGGTCAGACAAGTCGTTGAATTCTCAAGTGGAATCGATCTGGTTATTTACATATGTATGTCCCTCGTCTTCTACGTATATTTTTCCGTTCTCATTTTACATGATCCAATGACCAGTCCAACATGGCGCCGGCCACATTAATCACTAAAATTAAACGTAAAACATTCATCGAG
Organism: Ellobium chinense; assembly: GCA_033807755.1. Classification (NCBI taxonomy): domain Eukaryota; kingdom Metazoa; phylum Mollusca; class Gastropoda; order Ellobiida; family Ellobiidae; genus Ellobium; species Ellobium chinense. The sequence continues at coordinate 504,094 of JAWQUT010000380.1, forward strand.
GTCAGAGGTCACTGAATGCTGAACAACAAAAGGCATTTCCACAGCCCACGCGAGACTTGATACAGACATCATGATTTCAATGCAAACGTTGTAAATATGCTAAAATGCTACCGGCATTATGTAAGTAAAGACATTATATCGACAACCGTCCCTAACCTCTCCTCAAAATTTGTGTCCTTACTGAGCTTCCACGAGGGACAAAACATGTGATTGATGAGGCTTGTACTGTATGAATATTGCACATTACTGGATGATGCATATAATCCGGTTTTAATGATTACGATTTCTGACTCAACAGGCCTCAAAGGTCCTGATACCCTTCACCCTCTTGCTCCAAGAAGCAAAGGTTTCACTTTAATAAACAATAACGATAAATGTTTCGTTTACTTGCTATTGGAAGTACCCTATTATTAGTTCCTTCTCTCTCTCTCTCTCTCTCTCTCTCTCTCTTTCTCTTTCTCTATCTCTCTCTATGATATATATCGTGAAGGATGCTGAAGGAAGAAGCTGGAGGACATGAATGAAGAGGCGTGCCTGATGTCTCATAATTGTGTAATGTACTATGTAAATTGAATGCTTTTGGCCTAGTGCCTATAATAAACTAAACTGAAAACTGAAACTGAAACTGAAAACTATGATATATATATATACCTTTCTCTCACTCTCTCTCCCACTCTCTCTACCCCCTGCCCTCTCTCTGACTTTCTCTCGCTCTCTTTCTCTCTCACTCTCTCTCTCTCTTTCTCTCTCTCTCTCTCTCAAAGACACAGTTATTAGCACTCACACACAAGCCAAAACTATCACTCGCCATTGTGAGCGTCTAAACGACCAATTTCCATTGTGACGTCATTAAGCGCCGAAGACATGACAGAGAAATAAAAGCCAATGACGCGTTTCAAACAAGACTCTCCTGCCGCGAACGAAAGCAATATTGGTGTGGAAACGTTTGAATCAATGGCGTCCAGAGAATATCAAAGTAAGAAGCTGAAATCAAATGAGGGGCAAAAAGCAGTCCCGTGTCAGCACCTTACAAAACGTTCTCACAACGCACATTAAGCAAATTCTAATGTTTGCTATGCGTCTTCCTTTCCTCATTATAGACTAACAACGTAGAAAGCCACTTGCGTGTTAAACATATCCCTACGCTCAGGTGCACTATGGGTCTGATACCCCGATGATGCACATGGTGAATGATAATGCTGCTTTAAGTTCTAAACCAAGAACAGGGGGAGCAAAAGACGAAAAAACAAATCACACGACAAATAGTCAAAGAAACTATATATTATTAACAGTAATATTATTATTCGAGAAGTTGCATTGCCTGCAATCGGGTCACCCAAAGCTAAATTTGACCTGTGTAGCTGTGGCAGTTTGTCCTGAAAAGTGACGCATGTTTTGCCCAGCTGTCAAATAATAAATAATAGACGACACATTATGATATTATGATATTCACTGCGTTGTACATTAAACAATGTGGGGTTGATATCAGTTACTCTTTAATTTTTTGAGATGTATGACTCTGTTGACACAAAGTGTACAGTGCACCACAACAAGCTGAAAGGAGTAAGGAAACGTTGAGAAGTTGTTGCTAAGCTACATGGCAGATACGTGAACATTGCCAGAAGACACTGATGTAAACAACAAGATAAGAAGAAAGGCGAAGTAATATATCGAACTGTCGAACTGAATGTTACGTTGTGAAGAGCAAAAAAAAATGGATGTCTTTTCCTGATCTTATGAATTTTGCATTTCATTTCAGACCTGATGCCAGGGTGATCTTCCGGCTTAAATCTCCATCAAAATGCAAATACACGCCGAGGCAGATCGTCGGTGGAAAACTCATGAAAATTCACGTCACAGAGCGCCACCCACCAGCGTAGGGTTGCATCATGCATGATTTTGGTTAAGATCTATCTTTATCGCAAAAGGAGAACTACACTGGTTCCAGAAGAAAAGATGTTATCAGTCATTTACGTTTTGGAGACGTTATGAGCCTGATATGGACAAGACAGACGAAACTTGGCTGTAGAGAGAGCGCAATGCAGTCTATGCATGATCTCCAAGAGGAAACATGGCTGTAGATAGAGCGCAATGCATGATCTCCAAATGGAATTTGGCTGAAGATAGCGCACAATGCAGTCTATGCATGATCAAGTGGAAACTTGTGTGTAGATAGAGCGCAATGCAGTCTATGGAAGATCTCCGGAGTTAAGCAAAGTATTGAATACAGAGGTAAAATAAAAAAAAATAAAAAAACTTGTATGGCTAGTGAATGTAGACTCCGGTAAAGAGGTTAAAAAAGCCCAAATATCCCCGGACGGAGACAATGAGGGTGCACAAAGTTGCACAGGTAATTGAGAATTTGCGCATTAACGATTACCAATGTAAGAATTACACTAACCTGCAGGCTGAATGCAACTAAGGGTGCATTCAGCACCGATACACTGATGTAGTTCTTACGATGGTAAGAGATCCCATCGTAAATGCGCAAGCTCCCAACTGTTTGCAGCCTGTAGCGATATGCTCACAAATTATACAGACAAGGGGGACACACAGAATATACATCCAACCTATGACTCCGAAAGTTATACCGCCTATTGTCGTTAGATAGTAAAACGTCCGTAATGTCGGATATTTCATCATAATGACGGCGACACTAGTGCTTGCATAAACTCCATTGACAGACAGATTTCCTAAAACCTAAGCTTTACTCTAACGTTCACGTACCGGCTAGAGACAGTTCAGATCCTCAGTGAATCCATCAAAATACCAAAAAAGTATTAGCCATAATGATGAGGCCGTATTCCGGGTAAATCGGGAATTTCCACAAACAACGCTCTGCCAGATTCCCGGTAAACCTGGATAAAGCGCATAATATACAGTCCAAGTACGGAGGTTTGGTTAACTCAGGAGGCCAAGGTTCAATAGATTGAAACCGTTAGATGAATCTCAGGCTGCCTTTTACTGAATATATGAATCAAAATAGATTCGATACTTTCTGTATTTGTATTATGAAGCCCCGAGTATCGCCATCGCCCATTTGTCTCCATTAACTTCCAGCTGGCAAACTGAGTATATGGGGTCAAGGAATGAACATAACCATACACTGACGTCCAGACACATCAAAATGACTCTTCCACTCTTCCTTCTTTACACACACATACACACACACACAGATGATGAACAAATTGGGTTATTACGTCGTTTCGCTTTTACAGACTATCGGTTATTACGGCGTCTTGCTTTTATGGAAGTAAAATAGCTTTTATGGTGATGCACTATGCATTACCGACAAATCGATGTGGATGACGCAAGCTTATTATCGAGGCACAGATCGATAAAGTCTGTCTATTAACCTCTATTGATATATCAATGTTACTTCCTGGATTGTGAACTGTACTCAGTTAAGATACGTCTAGCACTACTAGTCTAGTTCGGATGAATGGAAGGGGCAGGGAACTCTGTTGTGTGTTTAAGAGATTGAATTTTAATAATAACGCTATAATGATAATAATAATAATAATGATTTTTATTAGTATTATTATTATGCGGTTTATAAATATCATATCCAAGATTATGCCCGCTCACGTGACTTCACACTAGTATTACCTCCAGCAGGCCAGATCACTCTTGGACACTCTCAACTCCCTGAGGAGTATACAGTGCTGCTGCCATTTGGAGGCGCTGATCATTAGCACTTTATCCTTCACTGTCTATAGCCAGGTGCCCATTTTACAGACAAGTGGGCTGAGGAAAATATGAATGAAATAATTTCCTAAGACGTTTACAACACGACCGTGTTCGGGAATCGAACCCGCGACTTTTAGATCTCGATTCAACGTTGCAACCATTTGGCCACGCTACTCCACACGTATACGTAAAGGTATTCACTTATTTACCTGCATCAATCGGAAGACAAAAATTAATGCGAGTCAGTTTTTGTAACCTTTTTGAAAGGGATCTCATTAATTAGGTTATAATCACTGCTGTTGTCATATCTAGCGCAGTACAATACGTTGTATTTAAGGTTCAAGATACTTTACTACTTGCATTCTTGCATGCCAATTAAAACCTGAGCTATACATCATGACGTTTTTTCCCCGAATTTCATTCACATATAATGCATTGCCATGTCAATTATGTCAGTGTCATTATCAATTTCGAACCCAGGTTGCAGCTTAATTACATATGAACAATCAAACATCAATATTATTATTCATGACAAAAACAAAGTCATACTATGCAGACAAAACAACGTAACTGCGTATACACTTAATGACAGATAAGAAGCAAAGCCTGATATAGCAGTATCATTCATTTTGTATGGTGATAACATTAGAGAGAGGTAGGCACAAGCAACTTATTGAGTATGGTATGCAGTATTAAAGGAAAGAGATATTACACAATTGAAAACTTACATATCAACAACGGGATCTCTTATCTTCATAAGAATTACAATAATTATGCATGTTGAACGCTACTAAGGATGTTTTCAGCACCGATGCACTAATATATATTTTTTAAGAGGGAAAGAGATCCCATCGTTAAGTCGCAAATTCTCAAATACTGTGCTTACGACATCAAAAGTTCAAGATGATCTTTGGTCACCAGGCATACTGGGAACTGTACTATTAGTTTCTGACTCATAAAGAAAACATTCTGTCACAATATAATGACTCAGTTTTTAGAGGAGCTTTAAAAAACAAAAAAAAAACATGTTGGTTGATTCGCTCTTGAATCAAAGCACTGTGTTTTTGTGGCATTTCTGAGCTATGTGTCCGGTAATATCGAGCTAACAAACCGGTACGTCACTCGTAATGAACATGGAATTATGGGCTAATCACTAGATACCGCCTCCTCCAATCAAATGTCGAGGTTGCGGTGTAGCGGATAACAAGACGGGAAATTACTGAGAAGAAGGGGCAAAAAAGGTTCAGAGGAAATCTAATCCAAGAGCATGGCTCAACCAGAAGAAGGGAATAATAACGGAAATACGAAATGTCACACACTGATCGATCGGCATCCATTAGAAAATCACCGGATTCCAGTGACTTCCATTTCTCAAGTTACAACCCCTGCTTGGCCTAGGGCGAATTCCTCGGGGTCTCATTTTTAACGCGACACCGCCACTTATTGCTGGTGTGATCAGTGTTGCCACTCGCCAGGGTTTTTTCCCGACTGTAGGGTAAAACGTCTTTAGAAAGAGTCCTTCTCCCGCAAAGTAGGCAGAAATTGCTTCTCGTAAACTGTTGGGAAAATCGCAAAATGCAGGACACAGTGGATAAAATGCATGGTTGTCTTCTTTCTAACAATAAAGATATAAGATTATCCCACTAACTTTGCTTCAGCATCATGCGTAGAGAAATGTGGGGCAAAAAATCACTTTCGCTATAGAGGAAAAGCACGTTACCAGGGTGGCAACATCAACTGTGATTCTGTTATTAGTGCGAGCTCCTTTGTTTGTAGGCAGGTGGGCGACGGCTCCTTTGATTACAGATCTCAGTTTATTTTGTCCATTTTTTTACTACATACATAATCCTATATTAAAGGCTCCACAAGCTTTCTAAACCGGTCCTTGATCCCCACCTCTCACCTGACACACAGCTGGGTCAGTTTGTGCTCCAGACTAAGGCCATTTTGACATGGGTTGTTCCTTGTAAAAACACTCTCATATTGTTTCTCCACCAACCATTGGAAAGGGCAATCTTGAGTCCCTGTTAGGAACTTTCCCGACGGATTCTGACAGATCTTTTCTAATTAATGTCATATGTCGCCTGGATACTACATACATAATCCTATATTAAAGGCTCCACAAGCTTTCTCTAAACTGTGCCCTGATCCCAGCTTCTCACTTGACACGCAGCTTGGTCAGTTTGTGTTCCAGACTTTACTCTTATAACAAAACCATAGCATTATAAAGAGCAGTCTGACCTGGGTTACTGTAAACACACTCTCATTGTGTTACCCCTCCAACCATTGGAAAGGACAATTCTGAGTCCCTACTATGGTTTTCTTTAACGGATACTGACATCTTTTCTAAGTAATTTCAAATGTCGCCTACAAAAAGGTAATTTAGAGAATCAGAGATAGAAAAAAAATTGTCGACATGAACTGATACAATAAAAGTAATATTCAGAGAGCTGATCAAGCTTAAAATTCGTGAAAAGATGTCGATGTCCGCCCTTTAGAATCATTCCATTATGGAAGACTGCTTTCCCCTACAGACAGCTCTACAAGTCATTTCTTCAAGGCTTTCCCTTCTGGACTGTACCAAGGCATATTGTAACATTTGTGATGCTTGTTGTTTGTTTAGGCTAGTGCCCCCCCCCTCTATTATACGGCCCTGGACCGCACGCGGNCTAAACTGTCCCCTGATCCCAAGCTCTCACTTGACACGCAGCTGGGTCAGTTTGTGTTCCAGACTTTTACTCTTATAACAAAACATAGCATTATCAAGACCAGTTTGACCTGGGTTACTGTAAAAACACTCTCATTGTGTTCCCCCTCCAACCACTGGAAAGGACAATTTTGAGTCCCTACTATGGTTTTCTTTAACGGATACTGACATCTTTTCTAACTAATTTCAAATGTCGCCTACAAAGGTAATTTAGAGAATCAGAGATGGAAAAAAAAATGTCGATATGAACTGATACAATAAAAATAATATTCAGAGAGCTGATCAAGCTTAATATTCGTGAAAAGATGTCGATGTCCGCCCTTTAGAATCATTCCATTATGGAAGACTGCTTTCCCCTACAGACAGCTCCACAACTCATTTCTTCAAGGCTTTCCTTTCTGGACTGTACCAAGGCATATATTTCCTTTGTTTCTATCCATTCTTTCCATTTTATTCCTTCCGAAAACATCTTTATCCCGAAGACTCTAGTCTACTATGCTACAGTCTCATGACAAACCTGATGTTGCACCACGGATATCTTGTACCCTAGATATTCAAGCTGCGAAAATGGACATCTCGTTTTTTTCTCTTTTTATTTTTTGGTATAATTCTGACATAGCGCTTGATGTTAATAGAGAGCTCTTATATTTTTTTTTGTTCGGATCTTTTAGGTATCGTATGGCAGAGGAGGCATGTGCATATGGCTTTTCCTGGGGTTGCGTTCATATAGCAGGTCACAAACTATTATCAGATGAAACGTCCACATCTAGTTCGTAACGAGCAATATGATTGTATTACATGGAAATGCCATATGGGCTATTAATTGTGCATGCCTATCTCTGTCACGACGGTCTGCAGGATGTCCGAACTTGAAAATAAAAGCTCACTAATAAGTAGACGATAGGAACGAAGCCAATGGAGGGAGCGGCTGGACAGGCCGAAGAGAAAGAACCAAATCAGTCGCTTAAAAGTAAGGAAGGCAGCAATTAATTTTAATTGTCTTGGACTGCCTCAAGGTATCTTTCCATATCTCATTACGACAGTTCTTTGGAGGCAAACCTGATTATATCGATCGGAGAGGTTTGCAGTGATAAGGCAGCGCAGCAAACCGGTGCAATTAGAGGTTCATTGTGATGGAGTTACACAGTGGACTTCATTCGTTGCTTTCCGCTCATTCGCACTTCCGTCTTGATGACANTCATATTCAGTGCCTCTTCACTATACGCCAATACTGATTGACACTTGCTCGCTACACATATATTTCCTTTGTTTCTATCCATTCTTTTCATTTTATTCCTTCCAAAAATATCTTTATCCCGAAGGTTCTAGTCGACAATGCTACAAGTCTCGTGACAAACCTGATGTTGCACTATGGATATCTTGTAACTCAGATATTCAGGCTGCGAAAATGGACATCTCGTTCTTCCCTCTTTTTATTTTTAGGTATAATTCTGGCATAGCGCTTGATGTTAATAGAGAGCTATTTTTTGTAGTTCGGATCTTTTAGGTATCGTATGACAAAGGAGGCTTGTGCATAATAATATGGCCTTTCCTGGGGTTGCGTTCATATAGCAGGTCACAAACGATAATCATATTTTTTTTTTTTAAATGAAACGTTCACATCTAGTTCGTAACAAGTAATATGATTGTATTACATGGAAATGCCATATGGGTTATTAATTGTGCATGCCGTTATCTGTCATGACGGTCTGCAGGATGTCCGAACTTGAAAATAAAAGCTCACTAATAAGTAGACGAGTGGAACGAAGCCTACTTGGAGAGAGCGGGTGGACAGGCCGAAGAGAAAGAACCAAATCACTCGCTTAAAGGTAAGGAAGGCAGCAATTAATTTTAATTGTCTTGGACTGCCTCAAGGTATCTTTCCATATCTCATTACGACAGTTCTTTGGAGGCAAACCTGATTATATCGATCGGAGAGGTTTGCAGTGATAAGGCAGCGCAGCAAACCGGTGCAATTAGAGGTTCATTGTGATAGAGTTACACAGTGGACTTCATTCGTTGCTTTCCGCTCATTCGCACTTCCGTCTTGATGACACCATTCAACGAAAATGAAAATAGGACTTTTATTTGCCACTCAGAGAAATGGTTTTACAGTGTTATGTAATGTTATTCCTCTCATTCAAAATACGATTCATTTTCAGTTCAATTGTCTCAATTAAGTTTTAAATCAAAAAACATAAATTCAAAACAGAAACTACAAGAATGGAAATATAAGTGAGGACGGAGGGGAGGTAATGAGGAAAGGAGGAAGAGAAAAAGAAAGACAGAAACAAAGAAAGATCGAACTAGAACAGTATACACGTAGATATGCCATTACGATTACACAGCGTTGACTGAACGATTTCGTTGACGTAATGGAATGGACGCCTTGGACTGAAGACTCGAATTTTGTTAAGAGAGGCATGAAGTTTGAGATTAATTATGAATAGTCTATTACAGGGCTCCTCCCTGGCTTCATTGTGTGTCAGTGGTGTAATAATAGATTTCGGTCCTGTTCCATTCAGAAAATGTGTCCCAGTTTGCCCCCGAAATATCATAATTATCTGCCAGCCGGCGTTGCTTGTGGTGGCCGTGATTCACAGCTGAAATCACGGTCAGAGTTCTTCCTGCCTTATCTTGGGAGAAATTCCAATGAATGTTTGATGTGTTTGACCCTAGGGAGTAATATTACAATGCTGTCGAAAACAAGCGAGTCAGCAAAGATGGCAGCCAGATATGTGATAGCCAGTATAGTCTGACATACTTTTCTTTAATATGGAATGTGACCTACTCTCGGTTATTTTACATGTTTGCTCATCCGGATATTTCTAGCCACAGTTCGAGTAAGTATTACTTCCGTTTACTATTTTTTTTTTCATTGTCAGCGGAATATAGTTGGCTGATATGGTCTGTTATATTGCCTTTATTGGCTGACATATCTTCTGCTTTTGGGAGTGAGATTTGATGAGCAATCACATTCCTATTTTACTTGAAACCTAAAGTGGATATCTTTCAAGTTGACAAACTAAAAGCGGTTTATTAACAATTTGTGTACCGTATCAATTTTTACGGTTCTTTAGTGAACACATGTCGCAAAAAATACGACTGCTCACCAATAAGGTGCATTTGCCAGAGGGGCGTTGGTACTGGAAGAGTAATTGACTTGAGATAGTTCCGGTACACAAGATGTTATGTCCACTCCATGGAGATCAAAATTCTCAAAGAATCAGCAAAATAGTTGTTGATACTTTGACATAAGCGAGAGAGAGGGNGGGGGGGGGGGGGGGGGGAGAAAAGGGGAGAGAGAGGGAGAAAGAAAGGCTCTACAGAATGAGATTCGTTAATTTCTTGGGGATGATTTTTATTTAAGTGGCAAGGAAATGAGATTGAAGACGGACAGGAAGAATGGACAGGACATTATTTTGATCAGCACCCGTGGAAAAGAAAAAGATTGTGACAATAATGAGGATGTGGACGGCGAAATTAAATCAGCGGTCTTCAACCTCTTTCAGCTAGGTATTGCCATTCAATCTTTCCTTCACACCATGGCAAAATTTACAGAATAAGACAGGGGTTTTCACACCGTTCCATTGTTGCTGTTGTTAGGGAAACCGTTAGGGAACATATTAGATAGGAAACTCTCTTACTCGGAGAACGAGGCAACTGATTTTTAGAGAAAGACATTCCCGTCTAACAATTAATAATAAATATAAGGCACCAGTATTAATGTACCATATAATATTATGATCTATATATGTATAGGAACTGTTGCAAAGCTAAGAAACGAAGTGTACAAGAACAAATATGTACACTATTAAAATTTACAAAATGAACGACACATTACGTTGAATACTCCAGCAGATATGCTTTCCACGTGGACAACTTTCTTTGTCGTGGACGAAGGTGGGCAGACCTGCAAGGATTATGTCTAAGAAGCTGACAGAGGAAGATAATACAGATAAGATAATACTGTAGATGATATCAGGGAGTCGAGAAAGTCCTAGAGTGATCAGGCCTGCTAGGGTAATATAGTGTGAAGTCGCAGGAGCGGGCATTAGCCTGGATATGAGACTTATAAACCGCATTATTATTATTTATCAACAACATTCCCGTTGATGAAAACCAAAAGGATGAGAGCCCTGACGATGTGTACATAAAATAGTGGTAAGAGGTACACTGGGATACCCTCACATTACTCGGGAAAGGTTTGTTTTCTTCATGTCCGATATCACAAAAATATACAAAGAGGGGACGTAACGCATAACTAGCAAGGCAAAAGAGAACACAAACGAAAATTCACCCCGATGATCTTCATCTTGGGAATTTATTTTTGGGACTTTTGGAAATTTCCGAGTAGGGCACCCGCTCTCGGGGACTATAAATAGCGGCATAAACTACGCAACCCGACCACATAACTAGAAAAGGGAGGCAACCTCAGTGGCAGGAAAGGGGGGCGTAACTGTGATGCTAGAGATTCTGTAATGAGGGACAGAGAAAAATGGGTCACTGATCATAGCGTGCCATTATAAGCGATGCTAAAGCTAAAGAGCTTTAATAAAAATGGATGCTGAATCATACCACTTCCCCACTCCCCCAGCCTTCCCCCTCTTCCCATCCACCCCCACCCTGTTTAGTATAGATGTCCAGTTTTACACGATAGTTTTCGCTTGACATATTTTATGGCCAATATTTCATCGTCTCTGGACGAATGCGCTATACTCCCCATTAAGAGATTCACCCAGTGCCCCAACTTCAATTTTTCACTACAAGAACATCACAGCCGCTGTCATTCTAAAGTGACCAAGGTAGGACATACAAGGCAAAATGGCCTGAATCTGAAAGGGCAAGGAGCAAGTCATGAGAAGGTTAAGAAACAGAAATAGAGAAAAATCCGACCTAAAGTGTTTTTTTTTATATCTACTAGAGAGAAAACTTCTCTTTCGATTTCTCGAAAATTAGGAAGGCATGCCTGTCTTAATTTTACTTTGAAATTCTCACCACGTTAAAACCAAATTGTTTATACAGCTCATCCCCTAACTAAACAGGACTAGTTGAAAGGTGGGGCTGTAACCCCAAGCCCCCGCCATAAATTGACCAATAGAAATCTGGGATGCACTGATGTATGGAAAAATACTATGCAACAAAGACAAAAAAACTAAATAATAAAGTAAGAGAGTACGAAGAGAGAGATTCAAGCAGTCCATTGTTAGAGATGTGCTTCAGATTCAGAAATCTCGACGCATCCCTGCGTCTAATGTCAATACAACATAACGCAAAATTTTACCACTTCGACCTCTTGATTACTGTACTTGAAAGATCCCCATGTTTTAGGACCACTTTATCATCGGGGAACAAACAACTTCGTCCATGTCCAAACCATCAAGAAGGATGTACATAAAAACTCATTTATACAGCCATCTCTTAGGATGTTCCTGAAAGTTTCTTGCAATCATATTCATGTGTGTGTGAGCGTGCGCGTGCACGCGTGAGTACGCATTTTACTCAATCATATTAACTTCTATCTTATCTTTTCTTTTTTTTCTTTTCTCTTCTCTTTCTGCTTTTCTCTTCTCTTCTTCTCTTTTATCAGATCCTCTGAACACCTCATATTGCCCTATTCTATGTCTTCCAAATGTTGTAAATAGATCATGTTTGGATCCACATTATTGCACTTGTTCCATTCAGGAGATACAGCTCTGCCCTGTTCTGTATTGCTATTGACAGCCATCGCAATGAACCTAGTGCCTGGTCAAGATGTATTGTTGCAGGAAACTCGTGGACAATGCAATAACATTCGATCACAACCAAATGAGAGAGTGAGAGTGAGAGAGAGAGAGAGAGAGAGAGAGAGAGAGGGAGAGAGNGAGAGAGAGAGAGAGAGAGAGAGAGAGAGAAAGGAAGGAAGAAAGAGAGAGAGATAGGAAGAGAGAGAGAAAGGAAGAGAGAGAGAGAGAGAGAGAGGGCCCCAGTGGTGACAACTTCAGCTGCTGTGACAGGAAGCTGAACACGTAATGAGAACTGGCAATAAAGAAACCTTGTAACAGACTACACCGCTATCTTAATGAGAGACTGATGGAAATGGACAGGAATAACTCATACGAAAACCACAGAGGAACTAGCAAGGGAACGGGAGGGCAAAGGGGGAGGGAAGGAGAGGTGGAAGGAATCCGGTCGAGTTACAGTCCAGTTCAAGCTGAAAAACAAGCCATCCTGGTTCTAATGTCCGCGCTGTTTCCGTCTCTTCAGGACAATTATTAGCTCTTGTGGCCATGGCAGGATTAACATGGTGCCAGACCCTAAGCGGGGCCCCTTTATGATGAAACAGTTACACTGGGTCTCCAGGTGTTTGAGAGACACTGGACTCTGGAGCGATTGCCCTATCCATCCTATGGTTGGTCAAGATCTGCTTGCATTCAACAATGCTTTACCCTTACAGTTGTTCTTTCACCTGCAGTTACGATTCGCTTGTTACATGTCAAATTTATAACTTTGATTAGCTAATCAGTTGTGATTGATTTAGCGAGTTACTGGAATGTTGCCTGGAAACGGGTGCCAGTCTTTCCAGAACACGGGGATGGGACAATGTTTTAGACATCTTATAAAAATATAACTAACACGTTGTATTCCATCATAATGAATCATACTGAGCAATATAATGTACTCTACTCTATTATCTTTAATCAGCTACTTCTTGGCCATATCTTACCCCCTTAGCAGGCCATCTTTTGGCCCGCGGGTCAGTGGCTGCGGCTGGAGACCCATTGCTAAGACCATTTGTCGCTATAACAGAGCTATTGCACTGGGGAGGGAGCAGCTGTCGAGACTGACAAACTGTTAGAAGGAAAGGGGAGGTAATGCTCATTTGCTTCATTGCTAAAAATGGACGTTGGAACGTAGATGGCCATTTAGCTGAGTAGATCTGAAAATCTCATTTACTCAGAGCTCTTAGGCGGAAGACCAGAAGTAAATCGGGCAAGCCATGAATGAATTACTTGACATACTTCTACTACGCAATTTCACGCAGAATATTTTGGCTAATGGGAGAGAATCGGGTTAGGCAGATGGAGGGACAAGGGAGTGTACTGATCTAGACCAGTTTCAGAGTCTGTGACCTCACACGGAAATTTGGTACACGAGAAATGATGCTATTGTTCTCCTTTTGGTGCCGTCTCATTTTCTTTAGAAGACCTAGTGACTTTGCAGCAAAAAAAAAAAGGAGGTACAGTAGTTTAAATCAGGATAGATCTTCCAAAAATCTTTTTTTCAAAATCTTTATTTTGATAAATGAGTTCAAACTAACGAAATAGATCTGAAAGTATGGCTGTGTACATGCTATCCTTTGAAAATCGGTGCAGGCGGTTATTATTATTTTTTTTCTGTATGGGTGCCCATCAAAAATTTATTACAATATAAATTTGAAATGCCTCAGATCCAAGGCAAGGGGGAGAATTTGTTTGCGCACATCACATTTAACCGTCCCAATACGATTACATGTACATTACGGTACATAAATTACACCTTTAAATCAATGTGCTAAAACCATTAACCCGAACAATTCTCACAGATATCATACAGAATGCAGCAATATGGAGCCGTACCCCAAACGGCCCACTTTTTGTGCCAGTCTTCGAAACACTGATCACATCAAATTTGAGGGACGATGAGAGGTGACACTCTAATTATCGATGCGTCGTGGACTCTTTAGAAAGTCCACGGACGCAGCTAAGCCTTTCAAGAGATGCCGGGGTCATTCCGGATAAGCTGTTCGCTGTGACGGATTTTGACGGGGCCCCGATTAATTCGGTTCAAGGCTGCAAGAATGATCCGGATTGAGAACTGTCGCCAGCTTGTTTTTTTTTTTTTTACTATTTGAAATTACACTCGCTGAGAGCGACACCGGTTTATCGGGGCGTAGCTTTATCGATTGACAACAGTGGCGAATTATCTTTTCTTCTTTTTCCTTGTTTGGCTAATAGATCACAAAGTTTTTATGCATGCACGGTCATCCGGGCACTGAAATTCGCAAGCCAAAAGTTTCAAAAATCATTATGTAACTTCCGCTTTCTATTTCTCCATTCTTACATCCGGTATCATAAACTCTCATTCCATATTGCCTACGGTATCATCAAGTGACAAATATTGCATAGAAAGTATGAACCAGAGAATGGATGAGGAATGAGAGGACCTGTCTTCAAAGCTGGAGAACCGTTGAGAGGTAACATTGCCACAGGATACAACGTGTATCATGAGTTGTTGTTGTTGTTGTTGTCGTCATTGTTGTTGTTGTTGTTGTTATTGTTGTTGTTGTTGTTGTTGTTGTTGTTGCTGTTACTTTTTTGTTCTTATTGTTGCTGTTGCTGTTGTTATTGCTTTTTTATTCTTGTTGTTGCTGCCGCTGTTGTTGTTGTTGTCGTTGTTGTTGTTGTGGTGGTGGTGGTAGTTGTGGTGCTGCTGGTGGTGAGGGTGGTGACTGAGGTTGAGATAGCTACGCTGTGATGCCGTAGTCATGATGATGACGGTGATGGTTTCTACTACTATAGCGCTGGTAGTGATCTAGATGATATATAAGAAGGCCATTGTAACTAAGTTGCTGGAAGCATGAAGTATCAGACAGGATATTAACTTGTCTCCCATCTCATTTCCTTTGTTCTAGGAAAAGAGACGGGCAAGGCAGAGCAGAGCAGGTATTCATGGCACGTGAATAGAGGGCTGACTAAATACGAGCAAGCGTACCCGAGGGTTATATAATCACTATATACTCAAATAGCATGATTTTAGTACTGAATAATGAAGACTTGTTGTATTCATGATGGTTTTATTTATATGCCCTCTCAGGCACTGATCTTTTTTTTTTTTCTTGCTTGATGATAGATTTGTCTGACGATGGATGCGTGGTCTGGAGTTCGTGTATTTATTATTGTTTGTTGTTATTGTTGTTGTTTATAAAGATGCTGATGTTGGTGTTGTTCCTTTGTTGTTGCTGTTGTTGTTGTTGTTGTTGTTGTTGTTGTTGTTTGCTGTTGTTGCTGTTGTTGTTGTTGTTGTTGTTGTTGTTGTTGTTGTTGTTGTTGTTGTTGTTGCCGCTGGTGCTGATGATGATTTTGACATAAAAAAGACAAAGAAGAAGGAAAGAAAGAAAGAAAGAAAGAAAGAAAGAAAGAAAGAAAGAAAGAAAGAAAGAAAGACACGTCGCTAACCCAAGATATCATAGTATATCTTAGCATCACATCACATGACAACAGATGTACAACGTTCCATAACCATTTCAGGCAAAATTTGAGTCAGTGAGGCTTCAACAGATTGTCTCAGAGCACCGAAGACCGACGACATTGTATAGTCAACATCTAATGCCTTACCTGACAAACGGGTCGCAGGCGTTGTCCACCCCTTGTGTCCGGCTGGGCAAGTTCTTGGCCTTGATCAGAGTGACCAGTAGTTTCTCTGTCTCCCTCTCATATTCAGTGGCGAACCAGACTCGCCCGATGTGGTCAGGGGGGATGTCATAGTGGTCGTCCTCATCTGCCACTTTGTACAGAGAGGGGTCTATGCTTCCCAAGGCGTACGCCCCTGTAATGGAAAGAGATGTGATGAGAGGTGGTGAGGTGAGGAACAGGGNGGGGGGGGGGGGGGGGGGAGGTGGAGTTATGATGCTTCGCGTTATGATAAAGTTGATAACAAGGATAATAAAATTATAATGATTGTGATAATGATGATGATGATGATTCATAACTTCGCTGATTTGGACAGAACTGTACTTTTGGGCATTGCTTCTCCTTCTTTCACCTTGCTTAAAGGAATGTACTTCATAATACTTTTTTTCTTGTATCTTATCATGAGTGAATATGTTCAAGATTATTTAAAGGAGAACGCTGACAATGAAAAAGATGAAGCAGTGTGTTTGTGTGTGTGTGTGTGTGTGTGTGTGTGTGTGTGTGTGTGTGTGAGAGAGAGAGAGAGAGAGAGACAGACAGACAGACAGAGAGAGAAAGAGAGAGAGAGAAAGAGAGAGAGAACGTGCGTGTGCTAATGCCATAATGTAGACGGAAGGATTAATTATCATCATTTGTGTATATATAGGCCATCTATTCTTCTGTTTCATGTTTGCTTATTTGTACTTACAGTACCTGAGCTAAATAAATTTATTGTTATTGTAATTATTATTATTGACGCTCAGGTCTATCAACAATAGCTGACAGTTCCAGCTCCTAAACCCACTATGTCAACAAAACTATTGATAATCAACGTTTCAGGTCAGTCACTTATATGAACTTTAACAACTATTATTAGAGTTGGAACCACCTGATTATTGCAAATTAAGATATTGCGAGAGAAACTTTTCAGGTGACTTTTCTTCACTAATTTGAAATTTGCCGCAGACCTGTGGTGATTATGTTCATCTTAATTTCTTCACACTTTAAAGGAACAGGGATAGATGTTTGCTTCATGTCCTAAAAAATCCACAGTTGTTGTTTTTTTTCAAAAACTCTAAGCTGATATAATTATTTTCCTTCCTCCTAAGCGTTTGGGATAAAACACCGCTGGATTGTCAGGATTTTTTTACCCTCTGTGTGCCGCCATTACACGAGCTGCGTGACGTCATAAAGCGAAAAAGCTAGTAGACGATTGTTGCAGACACATGTGAAAACTGTCTGAATCAGTCATGGTGAAAATTCCGACATTCCTGCGGTGTTTCCTCAGAAACTGTCCAGAGAAAGAAAACATGCACGCGATTTCTATTTTATGCAAAAATAATGTGGCCTTCTTAGGCTGTGAATAAAAGGACTACCCCTGTCCCTTTAAAGCAATTTAGAGGTGGACTTCCCAGATAACCCTGTGTTGATTCCAATTATTTCCTGAAACAGCGGAAACTTATTTACTCTCAGGAGAGAATGATTTGTCCACCTGATGCTTCGTATATGATAACAAAGCAATCCAAATATACAGACGACCATTGCAAAAAACACCAAAGGCGACAAGGTAAAATGTAAACAGATAGTGAAAACAAAGAGTTTCACAACTGGTGAAGTTATACGGTCTGTGGATATCACGAGTCGTGCGTTTGTGAACGAGGACTGTCACTTCCGGACTCATAAATTTGACTCATGTTTTTGTGTTTAATGAGCTGTAGGATGAAATGATTTGATTCTTTAACTTCTTCCTTTCTCCTATAATTAATTGTTTAAGCTGTGTTTAGTCAAATAATTATGATGTGAGCAGTTGAGACGTGTGTTAGGATCACGAGTAAACACTAGCTAGGCTCTCACGTGGGAGAGAGTATGCGGGCAGTAAGCATTTAAGGTCAAAATTGCTGTGAAAGTAGCGTCTCTGTGGTGTAGTGGTAGTTTCCAAAATGAGGGATCGTCGGTTTGAACCCCGGTAGAGACAGGACATTTTATAATGGTAGGTTTGTTTCGGTCTTTTTCCTCGGAGTCGCTCGTTCAAGATATCTTGGTAAAATACATTGGTGCCATGACGTCACACTTCTCAAAGTAGTGTACAACAGCTAAAAAATTTTCAGATTGAAAAAAAAAACATTAGGGAAATTTGTTTACAATGTCATACAATGTTATACATCTCATTCATAATAAAAACACATAACAATACACATCATACATGTAAATACATAATATTAGAAATGAAAAACATAACAAAGTCATTGCTGGTCGCAAGCTGTGCAGCGCCCTTGTCCCCCCAGCTCTAAAGCCAGGTACTCATTCACACCTGAGTCGAGTGAGAAAATGGAGGTGAGGTGTCTTTCCCAAGGACATTAGATCTACAACGTAAATCGCCCAACCTTAGACTTGAAAGTTTTCAGTTTCTGAGTACGACTCACAAACCGCACGGCCACGCTGCCCCCTCGTAACGATAATGAATAGAATATGCTTTTCTACCCGGCTACAATTAGATCAAAGATATTGGGCTCATGGTCGCCATAGTAATGCAGCAGATGCCTTTCGAAAAAGCACAACATTTACATTTTCCCGGACAACTCGTCGGTCAAGTGGGTCTTTTGCAATAGGCAAAGAAAGACATTGTCAGACTGCTGTTTTTAAGCTCCTTTAATATTTTGGCACTCTTCGGAAGTTGAGAAAGTAACTGATCCAGCTGGCCATCTGAATTGACAACAATTGGCAGTGATCGATTGGGAAGAGAGAGCGGTCTATAACAAGTCACAAGACGATAGAGCTCAGCAGTGTACTCCTCCTCTTCCCCTCAGACCTTTCCCACGCTTCTGTCCTTTCTATCCATGACGATACGTCTGCAACTTCTTTCTGTCTTACCAAACCTCCCGTAATTGTTGGACATTTTAAGACATACATGTACAACATAGCATAACCCAGAGCCATGTTGAAGATATGTGACAGTCAGCAGTCTAACAATTCCAGAGAAAACACAGAGGAGAAACTATGGCACTGTTCCTTTTGTGGACGCTCACTTCTTGAAAAAAAATTTGATCATGTCATTCATTGGCCCGCCATTTTGCCAGGAAAAGGAAGGAGAGCTCTTTCTCTTCCATCCTCAATGCCTCTCTTTCTTTCTCTCTCTCTCTCTCTCTTTCTCTCTCTCTCTCTCTCTCTCTCTCTCTCTCTCTCTCTCTCTCTCTCTTTCCTCTTCTCACTTCTTCGCTCTNCCCCCCCCCTCTTCCCTCTGTGCTGTCCTCTAACCGCTTCAGACTATACACCCAAATAGTACATTTCAGCAGACAGTGGGTTGGAGCAAAATCCAAAGCACCTTGCAAAAATGATATAAGAAAACTGAAAACAAAGTCTGTTACTGCAAGGCTACAGTCCGAGAGATTGATGCATTTTCAGTTTGAGCAACTTCACTAATAATGTTAGTACATTGAACTTCTGCTGATTCATTCTTTTCTTGTTGCTGTTGCTGTTGCTGCTGCTGCTGCACTACTGCTTTCTTTGCTGCTCTTCTACAGCTGTCGCTACTGTCCCTAGTGACCATAAATCACCGGTTCGGGCAAACCAGACAAAACAGTGCTCCAATATTTAAATCACCCAAACAAATCGGAAATTTAAAATGAACACTGAATAACTCCCAAGAATGATAGAGCGGTTTTTTTTCTCTAGAATGTTGTCGTTACTCAAAAATTCTTTTCTCCCACCTCGTAGCCCTTCTGTTTTCTATTTCCCTATTTTAAGAATGAACAAGAGTATGGATGTTTAACTGCTTGTCTGCGGGCCAAAATATGGTCAGCTGAAAGTGTAAAATGTAGCTCGCCATGGGTATGAAATATGACTCACCAAGGATGTGAAATACAACTCACCAAGGGTGTGAAATCTCGTATGGGCCTCCAAGAATTTGAAATATGACCGGATACGTTATTGTGGATTCTAGAATCTTATACTCTGCACTGTTGTCATCAGTGGTGTTGCGTCCTCAAAGGCTATAGGGGCCAAGCCCCCATCATTCTCTCTGCCGTTTCTCCAAGAGTAGGCGACACTGCACCTTTTAAAGCTCTGTTAGAAAAGTTCTACTTACAATGACTTATAAAGTACATAGAGTTGCAGCGTACTACGTACCCAACCTACGTGTTTTTATGTTAAAGCTCTTGCCCATGGACACATGTGTAACTATCCTTTTAAAACCCAGAAAATTCGAATGAAACAGAAACTTCAGCCCCTTCAAAAAAAATCGAACGCGCTTGATTACCTTGCGCCCACTTTCTACATAGAGCTCTCACAAGACGATTGAACGATAAAACAAACCCCATCTTTTGAGAAGTGTGGACATCTCTAGCCTACACTATGTTATTGTACAACATGGTTTTTTCCGGCAGCTCTGGACGCTTGTTTCATTTTCTCTTACGGACATGTTTGTCTCCACTTTTAACAACATGGAACTGCACAATAAGTTTTGTTTTGTGTATGTTTGTCGGTGCGTCCTTTTATTCTTACTGTCTTCATGATAATATTTTCCTTCGCAATTTTAAGGAACAAATTGTCGAAGGTTTTTTTTTTTTCTTAAAGTGCAATTTCTCCTGTGTCCATCATTGAGACATAACATCTCAAACGATATAAATTTTTTTCTCCTCCCTCCTAGAACCGTCACCAAATTTATACAGTGTCTTCCTTTCTTCTTTACACTAATGAAAAAAATACTTCGCGGTTTTATGTTGTTGTTGTTGTTGTTGTTGTTGTTGCTGTCATTCTTGTTGTTGTGGGTGTGGTTGGCTTTTGCCTAAATAAACAATCTTTTTTTGTTGTTGTTGTTGTTGTTATTGTTGTTGTTAATGATGATGATGTTGTTGTTGTTGTTGTTGCTGTTGTTGTTGTTGTTGTTGGAGGGAGGGAGTGGCGGGAGGAAGGATACGCTTTTTTTTCTTCTAAACTGTTATCANAACTATCTAGATATAGGTAAACCTGTTATTATACAATTCGCTAAGCAAGTCCCGCCTGATCACACACACAGTTCAGACACACTGTATTTTCTATATAAATTTCACTGGATAATCTCAGTTCATTTTAATCGCAACTTTTCCATGCTTCGGAGGACTTGCAATAACACGGAATAAACCATTATAAGTCATGACTCCACCCCCCCCCCTCACCCNCCCCCCCCCCCCCTCACCCGCTCCTCTCCCATCTCATCCACTCATCTGTCATCACACCCTAGTAAAGACTACGAGACATTTGCCTGGCCCGTCTCAAGATCTCTGTTTACTCTCAATCAGGAAAAACACAAGTCACTCTCCTAATTTACTAGTCTATGGGTTGGAAATGGAATGGATTAGCTGATGAAATGTAAGTCAAATGACATCTTATGGATAAACACCGTATGTGCCAAAACCTGAATTGTATAAGAGACGCAGGAAAACTTTGGGATTGCAGTTGATCTTGTCAGTTCATCAGTGGCGCGCACGACTGGCCATCATGGAAACAGTGAAAAGCTAGGAGAGAATTAATCAGATGGGAAAAAAAAACACATAGAGAACATTAGGCTCTGAACAAAGGTATCGAAAAGTGAGTATAACCCTAATTAGGCAAATACAATCTTTTCTCGTAGGACGGCACAGTAGACCTTGTCTCTTAGATTTGTAGAAGAAACAGTACGTAGTAGATCTATTGATTGAAGTCTGTCCAAGTACATAGCTCTGACGGAAGTCGTGTTTGTATAGACCTGGTAAGAGTCAGATTACTACAGGACAATCATTGCTAGGTTCCACGACTAAACAAATTATACACGAAAAATTACATCTTTTTAGATATTGGGAGAGCGTTCCTTTTCTCCCTCACTCACTCGTTTTCAAAAAAAATCTTCACATCTAGGGCGTATTGGTCCGTGGAAATATACTAAAACATTTGGGATTTTAAATGTCTGAGACTCCTTTTTTTTTAAATTTTTTGATTTATGGTTGTCCCTCGCTCACTTGTTTGCACAAAAATCTCCAAATATAGGGCGTAATGTTCCGTGGAAATATTCGAAAAACATTTGGGATTGTAGATGTCTAGGGGCTCCTTTTCTTATCAATTTTTGATATATATAGTGGTTCGGCATCAAAGAACAGCATATAATATGGCGTTTAAGAAACCGCGCCTTCTACACACAACAATGGACGCAATTTCCTTTGTCCTGTTCATGAGTTTGCGCGCCTGGTGCGTCAAACTAAAAGCTGAAGAGATGTATAGAAACGCATAGTGCACAAATTTCATTTGCCCATTCTAACTTGTGTTGTGTGCTTTTAGCAGACAACATCCTGCATCACAGGAATTCCGCGTGAGCTTATTTATTAGATTTCAATGCTTCAATGCTCACCCATAACAGTGTTAGATATCAGCTTCAGGATATTGTTTGTTTGTTTGTTTTGTGCTTGTTTGTTTGTTTGTTTGTTTGTTTGTTTGTTTGTTTGTTTGTTTGTTTGTTTGTTTCCTCAGATCAAACGTCAAAACTAGAGGGGCACACATCACAGTGCATACCTGGACATAGGGAAAACAAAAACTAAACGAACAGTGAAAGCCCGTGCCTGGGATGGTGAAGAACACATTTACAAAACAAAGGAATTCTAACGATTAGGGATCAAAATTTTCCTTACTTTTCCTCTCATTGACTCAAAGGCGGTTTGTATAAAGTGTTGCAACCCTGCTAACGTAAAAGATGTGTATAAGATCTGTTCTATTCTGAAAGTTAATGTGTTAATAACTCAAGTCAATGTTTTCCTCCCATTGCATTGCCAGCATTTATGACTCCACAAGAAAAATGTCCACATCGGAAAGCTTGGAGGCTCAGATAAGTTCGTGTTTTCAGCCAGGACGCATCCATCTATTCAACTTTAGCCATAGTCTCCTCGTCACTACGCATGCTGATATATGAGTTTTACTAATTACTGAACTTGTGGTGCATAAATGTAAGGCGTTTTGTCGTAGAATCCTATAATACAATACTCCTTTAAGGTCTGAGGGATCACATTTCATTTGTTATCATGAGCACTCACTGTCCTTCTTTATGTTGGGTTTTTTTTTTT
>JAWQUT010000380.1:526978-553909 GCA_033807755.1 Ellobium chinense
GGGGGGGGTTCCTTTGATTCTGTTTTGCTTCTCTTTCAAGCTTTCTATTAGTTAACGTGTTTTTATTTTTGTATTAACAAATATTCTTTTTTTTTATAACAGCTGCTGGGTTCCTTTGTTTGTTGTTGCCGCTTCCAGGGCTATGTTTGACAAAGAGCTTGC
Organism: Ellobium chinense; assembly: GCA_033807755.1. NCBI lineage: Eukaryota > Metazoa > Mollusca > Gastropoda > Ellobiida > Ellobiidae > Ellobium > Ellobium chinense. Next base: position 527,141 of record JAWQUT010000380.1, read on the forward strand.
CTTCAAGCATCCATAACAATAATCAAGGAACAATGTACACTGAGCGGAACACGAAAACTAATCTTCAGATTACTATTTTTTGAGGCAAGGGGGATTACTCTGAAGCTGATGTGACGTTTCTACCGTCATCACCGGATATTACACCCCGTTCTTGTCGGAATGAAAAACAGGAATGTTGTAATTATGAGTGCACTCCAGCGGTGACTGCCGACAGAAATGAGATTGAGGGAGCGAAAAAAAAAAAAGAATGAGGGAGAGAAAGAGAGTGCTCTGGATGGGGAGTTAATTGGGAGGAGATTACCGGAGAGGTATGAGGCAAGGATGTGTAGGGAAAGTTGAATGAGAGAAGGACTGTAATTGTTTGATAAGACGATGTATGGAAGGAATAAATTACAACTACAGATAATAATAATAATAATCATCATCATAATTATAATAATAATACAGTGTGCCAAGAAGCCTCTTATGGAAACATTTTGTACTCTCCAGTCCTCCCACTTAAGTATCAGAAATTTCGCCACTTCTCTTATGGACTGAAGATGTACAATATTAGATTGATACTTATATCAATTCTATCTTCAGCCTGTATTATATAAATCCCATTCACGTGTCTGTCCTGTATTACATAAATCCATTACATAATTATGCGTGTCCTGTATTATATAAATCCATTTAACATGCATGGCTTTCACACCCGTCTGACCTCTGACCGTGACCCCCACACGTCTTGATTGCTTTCTTTACACACAAGAGCTCAGGAAAGCCAGACGTCCATGTTAATTTGGTGAGTCGAAGATTGCACCCATATCAATGGTCGGACAAGGCGATAATTACTTCTGTAGCGTATAATTTTTAACCTATGTTCCGACCTCCCAAGTGTTTCCGAGATTCTTTGTATTGCTAGGAATAATGACACTGATCTTTGTGGAAGAATGTGATAATTATCGTGCAAATCAATAACAGAGGAAATGATGGCGACTGTTAATGTCCATTGAATTAATGAACATCGCTTTCTCATACTCTTGATTGTTGTTATCATCATCGTTATCGTCATTATTATCAACTATATTAGCTGGAGCAAAGACAACAACAACAACGAAAGGAACTTGCATCGTACACCAGGATCACAGATACTGTTGATTCCGCTTGAATGCAATTCGCTTAATTGCGACTTTCGCTAAATCGAAACATTTTAGACAATAGAATGCGGCATTTTTATATTACAGTCACCGAATAATTGCAACCCCTTTTAGTGGCAACCTTTTCTACGCTGTCGACGAGTTGGGATTAGGCCTAGTTCACTGTATTTTTGTATGCCATCATCATACATATACTTCTGAACATTGTACTGATGCTGTTGTTGTTATCATTTTTATTGCTGCTGCTGCTGTTGTTGTTGTTGTTGTTGTTGTTGTTGTTGTTGTTGTTGTTGTTGCTACTAATGCTGAGACTCACGCTGATGCTGATGTAGTAGTTGCTGAGAATACTGTTTTTGTTGTTGTTTTTGTTGTTGTTGTTGTTGTTGTTGTTGTTGCTGCTGCTGCTGCTGTTGTTGTTGTTGTTGTTGTTGCTGCTGCTGCTGTTGCTACTAATGCTGAGGCTCACGCTGATGCTGATGTAGTTGTTGCTGAGAATACTGTTGTTGTTGTTGTTTTTGTTGTTGTTGTTGTTGATGTTGTTGTTGTTGGTGGTGGTGGTGGTGTTGGTGTTGTTGTTGTTGTTGTTGTTGTTGTTGTCGTCGCCTTGTTGTTGTTGATGTTGTTCTTGTCGTGCATCATCGTTATTGTCGTCGTTACTACCAACATAATCAGCAAGAACTACAACAGCAGCAGCAACAAAAGCAACAAGATCATCAACATGCGAACAGATAAAGTCAATCACGCACAGAAAACAAAAAATCAAATCGTTCTCTCCGTAATTTGTATGCTTGCCCTCGATATGCCACGTGATAAATATTGTCCCAACCCATTAACCCGAAGCGCGCTCATATCCGGTCAAAATGCAACGAAGAAATCCTTCATTATCCGCCTGATTTCCGGCTGCTAAGCCACCTTCCCTCCATCAAATAGGGCCAGTATCCCATCAATGAATAATGATATGCACCCTGTCATTTCTGGATATCAAAGATGTTGCAATGTTTCAGAAAGAAGATATCCTCACGATCAAAACGATTTCTGGAAAGGCGTAATTGAGTGAATCAAGATATGTCAGGTTGGCTCTGTCCACAACGGTCACTTGCTATCCCAAATAATCCTTTGTTCCAGCCCCAGCTGTTCACTTGCTGTCCCAAATAACCCTTTGTTCCAGCCCAAGCTGTTCACTTGCTATCCCAAATAACCCTTTGTTCCAGCCCCAGCTGTTCACTTGCTATCCCAAATAACCCTTTGTTCCAGCCCCAGCTGTTCACTTGCTATCCCAAATAACCCTTTGTTCCAGCCCCAGCTGTTCACTTGCTATCCCAAATAACCCTTTGTTCCAGCCCCAGCTGTTCACTTGCTATCCCAAATAACCCTTTGTTCCAGCCCCAGCTGTTCACTTGCTATCCCAAATAACCCTTTGTTCCAGCCCCAGCTGTTCACTTGCTATCCCAAATAACCCTTTGTTCCAGCCCCAGCTGTTCACTTGCTATCCCAAATAACCCTTTGTTCCAGCCCCAGCTGTTCACTTGCTATCCCAAATAACCCTTTGTTCCAGCCCCAGCTGTTCACTTGCTGCCCCAAACTCAGTCTGTGCTCTTGTTTACAACAACCTCATATCGCTCCTACCAAACCTCACCTTCTCTCTTCGGCCTACCCAGTCACTTACTCTCTCTAGCACCACCTGTCCCAGTCTTAAATGGTCACTTGCTGTCCCAAAATCATCCTTTGCCCTCGTCTACGACGACCTCATATAGCTCAGCTCCTACCAGACCTAACATTTTCTCTTCGGCCTACATGGTCACGTGCTGTTTCAAGCACCATTTGTCTCGGCTTTAAATATTCACTAGCTGTCCTAAATTCACCCTTTGCACTTGTCCACACCGACCTATTGTTGTTCCAACCAAATCGCTTTTGTCTTCGGCCTGCACAGTCACCTGCTGACTTAATCACTGTTCGACCATGCCTTAAAAGTGACGCACACTATCAAAATTCACCTTTGTTTCTACCCGCAATGGCCTATTGGTGCTCCAACCCGAACCGCACCTTTGTTCTGTGCCTTAAACTGTCATTTTCTGTGCCAATCACCTTTTGATGGCATCTATAACTTGTTATGATGTTATTAAAGCTTCATGCAAATTTATATACTATGATTTGATAGTTCTGATTCAAAACCACTTTAGAAAAGGATACTGCACCAGCAGACAACCAATCACGGGCCTTAGAAAATGTTACTGTTGCTAATGTTGTTGTTGTTGTAGTGACTGTTGTTGTTGTTAATTGTATTCTTGTTGCGGTTTTGTTGCTGCTGTCACTGTTGTTGTCTTCTACATTAATCAGATATCAGTGAATGTTGGCGTTCTTTTCGAGTTCCTGACATAGATAACAATAAAATGAAACTTCTTGTCTCAAATGAGAAAACAACACGTTAACATCAGAAATAAACAACGATAACATCCGCAACATGACACATCCAAAACAACATCTAAATAAAGGAAAATAAATTAGCAGATCTAGAACTGGCGCAGTAAACAAATCAACAAATCATGACAAAGCTCCCCTCCCCCCACCCCTCCTTTTATCATCAAAAAAAAATCTCAAATAGTCTATTTGTATGCTAGACGTAACTAATGCTATTCTAATGAGCACAGCCCTCACAGACTTCCTACGTAATGGCAAATAGATGCCCCAGTCGTCATAAGATCCGTGGTTGTGTATAGGCTCAAGCTAGGAAGATCCCAACCACTCCTTGTCTACTGCCCTGTGATGACAATGATGGCATGCTTAAAGTTCTACCGGAGGTACACAAGAGAGTTTATTCTATGCAACTCAGTTAGTTATAATCATAGAAAAACTTAATTCTTCTGTGCTCAAATCTATATTTTAATAAAAATTGTAAGCTCAAATTTTCTATAAATGCAGACATAGAAAAGCCAGACGTAAGTCTCTTTCTTACACTACCATGAAGGCAACCCCATGTTTTTTTGTTGTTTTTCTTTTAATCTTTCCTTAAGTGTGTATAGGTGAAAGTATGTTGATTTTTAAGACATTACGAACGTAAGCATCTGCCAAAGTACGAGCAGTGTAACGCTCCAAAAGAAATCACAGAAACAGTGCTCTTTTTTTTTTTTTGCATTTTTGCGATACGAGTCGAGCATGTCTACTGACTGAACCTAGGTCATCCATGCCATTATCGACTTGGTGGCACCTCACACTAAAATACTGGCGACTGTTATCCTTGTTAATTACTATCAATACAACTTGCCCTTTAGCCCATTGCCGTGTCGGTACACACAGATGAATGAGGCAAGTACGAGTACGTGACATCAGTATCGACGAAGCTGACTATTTGCCAGTTTCACAACTCCTGAGCATAAAATTTGTAATTTTGCGCAGCAAATTTACAGCTTTACATTAAAATGAGTCATCAAGAACCACAATGATAAAATAAATAAATTTAACTCTTTGTTGTTTGTTGGTTGTTTTTTTTCAGTTAATCGGTTAATACCCTTATTCTTCATTTTTCTTCTTCCTCTCCCTTTCACTTCTTTGTCTTTCTTTGATTTGATACAGATTGTGTTGTGTGATTGGCCCAGAGCTTATTAAAGACTTTGAATCTTATCAATAACAAACATCTGCAAGAGCGTGACATCTTAAATCTGAACACTTAACAAATGCTGAATGGTAAAGCTCCACGAAGAACAATCACAGAGAGAGAAAAAAAAAGAACTTGACATTTGAATTCAGCATCCAAAAGTCTATAGAGTAATTCAGCATTTTTGAAAATTTAAGGAACGGTGTAGAAAACTAGACATCCGTAGATTCCAGCAGTATATGAACCAACACTTTTATCAATTTTATTTGAAAGTTGGTAATATACATCCAGAAAACATTATAACTGGCTTACAGTAGTTACAGACTGTCTCTCTATAATATTGTACATACTGTAGATCTTCCTGACTTGCCAACCAAAAATTTGTGAACTGATTGAAAACTGGCACTGTTTTCCTCGCAAGGTGGGTTTACTGTAACATTTCCTTCTTTCGTTACTACCTAATAAGCTCCATGTACCCCCTGCTGTCTAACGTTATCACCACAAAAATTGAATAATACTGCTGTGTTGGGTTTTGTCTCCTATTTCTCATTTAGTATAAGATCGGTTATGACGTATTGTCTGCTTTTGTATTTGCTATGCATATTGCTTTTTGACTGCCTTTTTCTTACAATTCTGTATCCTGGGTTCAAACTAAATAAATTGAAATTGAAATTGGATAACAATCATATATGCAGATACGTTGTTTGTCTGCTCATGTATTTGCAATGCATATTGATTTTTTATTGCCCATTTGTTACTGTTATATAGCCTGGGTTCAAAATAAAAGAAATTGAAATTAAAACTGAAATTGAAATTAAATAAAAAGCATACATGCAGCCTCGTTATTTTATTTGCTTATGTATTTGTTATGCAAATTGATTTTTGATTGCCAATTTGTCACTATTTCTTAACCTGGGTTTTTAAAAAAATCAAATTGAAATTGAAATTGGTGTAGCCTGGATTCATTATAAGTAAATTGAAACTAAACCTGAAAAAGGAGCACAATCAGAGAAAAGGAAAGGTCCTTGGATGTCAAAGGATTCTCTAAAAGACGTTTTGTCCTTGGCAATGTAAAGGCAATGTGGCCGTGTGGCTTGTGAATCGTACTCAGAAACTGGAGAGTGTCAAATCTAAGGTTTGTATGTTCAACCCTTGGGCCGGGCGGTTTACGTTGTAGTGTTTTTGGAAAATACACTTCACTCTTCTTTCGCCACTCAACTCAGGTGTTGATGAATATCTGCCTTTAGAGCTGAGGGGACCAGGGCGCTGCACCGCGGGCTATCCGCAATGCATTTGTTATGTATTTCATTTGTGATACTATGTACACCATGTTTGATATGTACTGTTCTATGTACATGTATTTGTATTATGAATGAGATGTATGATAATGTATGAAATTGCACATGAATTTCCCTACAAGGTAAATAAAAGCCGTATCGTCTTCTTCAGTTTCTTCCCTAATTCTGGTCATAACACATACCCAAGTATACATCTTGAGAGCGTCCAAAAATTTTGCTTTGGGGACATAGACAATTCATGCTCCAAGATGACGGTATTTCGAAATTAAGATATGCATCTACGCTTTACAAACTATCATGCGAGAGGTTTCTCTATGAAGCTCATAATCCGTCTTACTCGAAATGTACTCGAAATGTATAATCATCCTGACTCCCATATGCTTATAATGGACCACTATTACACAAGATATAGATTTCTCCTGAGGCATCATTGTTGTGAGATGCGATGGAGTTAATGGTGGATCGGTGAGGAGGGACGAGACGGAGGGGGAGGCCCTAGCTACCTCCTATCCCTCTCCGCGCAGGAGCGGTGATTCCACTTATATTCTTTCTGGCCAGTGGGAGGTGGTCATTGTTCTATATTATGATCCCCCTCCCCCCATCTCCACACCAGATCCGCCGCTACATGAAGTGATTTTTCTGTTGCGAGCGGTCTTGTGAAAACCAGGCAAAAGGCAATGCCGAACTAGTCCCAGAGTCTAGTTTGTGAGACTCAGAGAAAATTAAAAGCAGTGATATCATTTGCCTTCGAAATGAAGTTGGAGGTTGGAAGCAAAGATGGAAGTGCTCAGATAAACCATTTTCTTTCCATGTCTGAGCTGAACACGCCTGCTGAGTTCGCACAGCCATTGAGAACTTTGTGCGCAGATAAATGGTTAATGGCAATCTTGAATCGCATCTTAATTTTGTTAGTTTGTTGTGTTTGTTTATTTCTGTGTTTGTTTGTTCGTTCATTTATTTCTTTGCCTGCATATTTTTGTTTGTTTATCTGTCTGTCTGTCTGTCTGTCTATCTGTCGGTTTCTTTGTTTGTTTCCTTATTTGTTTGCGTGTTTGTTTGGGATGGCGGGTGCAAAAGAACGAGTGTCAGATTTTCAGTGTTTCACATTTTCTTTCCTTCTTTCCAAAGTTAAAATGACGTCACAAGGGTCATTAGAGGTGGTCCAGTGTTGTCTTGTTCAAAAAGCTGACCTTCTGGATGTCATCAATCCATGTTGTAATTATAGGGATTTGATACCAAAAGTGACGAAATTATGATCTTTATACAAGCCAACTTCCGGTACTATTCGGTGATTGCAAAATACAGCTCTTCATTCGGTGATTCACTGATAATAAGTGATATCTAAACGAGTCCTGTGGCCGTATGCATAATCCATTTAGTTCAGGTATTGCGTTAATAGCAGTGAACACAAGTAATGTTTTCGGAGTTTCCCGTGGTTACCGCATTGCGTTAACTAACGTAAGGATTATGAATAAGGCCACTGATTTCTATCGGTGACAGCTGATGACAATAGTCCATCGTCAAAGCTCTATATTAATAACACAGAAGTATCACTGACGGCTTAAAAATGGCAAGAACCGTGTCAAACATCAAGAGATTTTTGATTCTGCGAATTCGCACATTTTAACTACCTAAACTGTTCATAAATTTATAAGAACGCGCCTTCTGATGAAACTGTTCAATTCGAAAACAATATGTTTAAGGTGGTATTTTAACATTTTAACGACTACGCTGCCCAGTGTGCGAATCTGTACAAACTGAGAAAGTCATAGCTCTCTTAATTAATGCTGAATGTCTCCTCGTCGAAAACATCTCTTGTAATGCGTCAGGTCGGCGTGATATTTAGGTTGATTAGCATGTAATCTGTCTGATGCCCGCAATGAATTAAGCTCAGTTACTCTGACCTGTCAGCCCTGCCAGACTAACTCTTACATAAAACTTGTTGAAAAGAAACATAAATTCACACTAAGATCTGTTGGGAAATGCCGAAGGATTAACCTAATTTTGGTACAGGTCAGCCAGTGACGTACTTCTCATTCACATGGGTGTGAGATGTCTTATCTAAACCAAGAACGAGATTTATTAACACAACGTACAGGGGATTTCCACATCCCATTATCTCCTTAACCACGAGACCCTATGGTGTTGAATGATCTGTCTGTCTGCTACACTACATCACCAAACGCATTACATTCACACACCTGCCAACCATCCAGGAAAATTTGGGATTATCCCAGATTCAGGACCTTCTCCTGATTCATTCATTCATTCATTCATTCATTCATTCATTCATTCATTCATTCATTCATTCATCTTTAAATAGTTCTAGTCACCGTCGAGGCGAGGACCACCCTTCATTATTTAAGAGCCCTGGACACCTCTTAGAAGCAAAATCTCCATTCAGCATCGTGAGCGAGGGGACATGCCACATCTCTGAGCGTGTATCATCAGCCGCACTTCATCCCATATCTAACCCACTTACTGAGCACTCTGCGAATGTTGATTCCGTCTCACTGGGAATTCAATCACATTAGGTTTTTCGTTGTTTTTGTTTTGTTTGTTTTGTTTTGTTTTGTTTTATTTTCAATCCAAAAAGACTGCGGGGAGAAAAGCAAAGTTAAAGAAGACTCATTGGAAGAAACGTAATTAGTACCCTGGATTTGCCACACAAAAAAAAATAATAATCAAATTACATACTGTCCCCATCAGCTGTGACACAATTGCAGCTGAGGCGAATTCGCTCCCTTGACCAGGATCTTCAGTAATCCTCACCGGAAAGTCGTCAAGGGGCCGTAATGGTCTCGCGGAAAGGCCGGTAAACAGGCAGAATTGTGGGTGATCTCCTCTTTAACATCACTGCGGTGTGGAGCCCAGTGGAGCAAGAGTCAAATTTACAAACTCTAGTAGGCCAAGTCACGCTTGCAGTGAGTGCACATGGGGGTATATGATATGAGGTTATGTCTTGATACTATATTTCTTACAGTGTCATTACTGGCTTCTCACCTTCACACAGACGTTTCTGCAATAGTCAGCAAGGGTCAGCTGTGTTTAGGTACATGTTGCTCTGGAGCAAATTTAAAGGTCTGGCACAGCAGTGCAAGATTAACAAGTTTCAAGTTTCAAGTTTCAAGTTTCATGTTTATTTATTTAGGCATAAGCCAACCATTCTGTGTGTGGAAACTGGACTAATTGCCCATTCTTAGAAGGGGGTCCACAGATTCCAAACTAGGAACGAGAGAGGCGACCATGTTCCGAAATACACAGTAAAAAATGTTCCTCGGAGGCATTGAAGAACTTGATTGCCAGGGTAAATCAAATTCATCCCAAAATGATTAAAATAAATCAGAAAAATAAACGGAAACCCATTTCCTCGAAGATATTTTAATTTGCTTGACACTACACATGCAAGTAGTACAGCCGGCATTTATTGTTGTAGCACATATTGCTGTAGCACAACATATTTTGGACGGTCTAAAGGAAGCGTCTTCGCAAGCTCAACCACTTGCACCTGTGCTGTCTGCAAAAGATTCTGAAAATCAAGAGGCAGGACAAAAGTCCAGACATCGAGGTCTTAGACAGAGCAGGCGTCTGCACCGTCCACGCCATTTTAATGCAACACTAGACGGTCAGGTACATATTAGTGTTAAATGTAAAATATACGACAATGTTGTGAATGCTCATGAATGTAACAATGCATTGTAAACATGTGTGAAGTTGGTAGTTGTAGTGCTAATAATGTCCATGTGCTGTCCCGTTGCATACTGTATTCTGCACATGTACCACGTCTGTGGTCTGGGCTTATTCCTGTAAACTTGTTGTCACCTCGAGCGCATGTTAGATGGGCGATCCCTAAGCAGCTGTTCTCTGGAGAACTTTCAAATGGAAAACCCTATCAAGGTGGCTAATGCAAGCGTTTCAAGGACACCCTCAAGGCCTCCCCGAGTGTCTCTCAGATCAACCCAGACACATGGGAACACCTGGCACCGATATGCACTTCATAGCGCAGCTTCATCTCCAGTAACACAGCAGTCACGGAACGTCCAGGCACGGCAGAAACGGAGAGAAAGCGTCTCCAACCTAAACAAATAGCATCTGTTCACCCACTGCATAATCCACCCACATTTGTCCCACTAATGGCAGAAGTTTCCGTGCACACATCGGACTGATCAGCCACCTACGAACCCCTAAGAATCCCCAGTCATAAACAGGATGTTTGTGATCCTCTTTGCAAGCGATGGACGAAAACAACAACAACAGCAACAGCAACAACAACAACAGCAATAACAATAACAACAACAACAACAATAGCTTTAAACGCGTACTGGGCTTTCATGTACAGTCTACAGATATTTCCATGCTCTCAGGAATGTAGAATGGATTATCCTGAGACTGAAGAAAAATAATCCGCTTTTGATCATTGAACGCTTTTGATCACATAATTATACTGTATCAAAAAAATAGTGCAGTCCACCACGTGCTTTGATTGATTAAGTCCACCTAAACTGCCCATTAATGTTTGTGTGCATGTGGCTGTTCTGAACGCTACGTATGTTCAAGTCACTTTTACGATGGCCGAGTAAATAAGAGACAACGCGTTTAGAAATCACCTTTCAAGTCAGTTATGAATTCCTCCCGTTCCCATTTCTGCACGATAGTGAACAAAACATACGTGTGTCCCATGAGACGAGGTCCAATCTGTTTGCAGATGGTACTGAATTCAAGGAAACTGTGTATTCAGATCTTCGCTGAGCCTTTAAAGTGGCGGTAGAAAAGCAGCTAAGAGATATGAATGAAATAATGGGAAAGCTTTTTTTTTTTTCATTTAAAGAGTTTATGTTTGAATCCTTGTGATTTCTAGAGTTCTTTTATTACTTTCGGAGTGGAGTCCTCAATGGAATTACTCTTGGCTTCGCTTAATGTGAACTCTAAGAGGTCATGAATATTTGCTCTCTCTCTCTCTCTCTCTCTCTCTCTCTTCTTGAACCTTCATTAACACTATTCTGGTCCCTAGGCGCGGGTCGCCCTAAAAGCGTATCGCCTGAGCCGGGACCAATCTATTCCATGCCTAAATCTGCCAAGGGGTGCCACTCTGCTTAGACACACCATTCGCTTATCCGCAACATTTTTCTATTAAACCATCATATGGTTTGCTGTTGAACATGATCATCTATGTTATGCATTTCTATTTCTGTTCCTCTTGACTTTGGAAGCCTGTTCACTCGAACCATAGTTGAATGTTTCTTACTTTATTCGACAGTTCTGCAGAAGCAGTTGACCCAACAGCTCTTCAATCCTAAACGGTTCCATATATCTCCACGGACGAATAGGCCCTTGGTTCAGAGACTTTATCACTACTAGTGAGCGAGTAGGTGAATGAGTGAGTGAGAAAGAGACACTATTGTAAGCAAATTCAAAGTATAGGCTACATATGGCAGTGCACCGTATACGAGAACGTATCTATAGTCTATAGGCTACATATATGGCAGTGCACCGTATACGAGAAAGTATCTATGGTCTATAGGCTACATATATGGCAGTGCACCGTATACGAGAAAGTATCTATAGTCTATAGGCTACATATATGGCAGTGCACCGTAAACGAGAAAGTATCTATAGTCTATAGGCTACATATGTGGCAATGCACCGTATACGAGAAAGTATCTATAGTCTATAGGCTACACAGATGGCAGTGCACCGTATACGAGAAAGTATCTATAGTCTATGGTAACTAGCCGGCCATGTCATACCACTTGCGGGCCATATTTTGGTCCGTCGGGCCAGCGCTCGGGCACTCCTATCTTAGGCAATTCATGATCACGTGTGATAGCAGTTACCATAATACGTATTGCTTAGGGCGTTTGGAGACGGACAAGGGGACAGCTGGGGAAGAAAGCTCTTACAACATTGTATTGATTTGTTAAACATCGGGTCTTGACTAAACGAAGATGGCATTCCATGGGGGACGTGACCATCGATCGATGATTCTGATCCCTAGTTGGACCAATAGATTGGAATAGTATCGTCACGAACTGTCTCGCAACCGTAATTATGTCCTATCTTAATGGCACTAGGACATCTTTTCTAAGGATTCGCAGGCGGACCAGTAGACTGAAATACTATATTTTAGGAACTGATACAATCACGGCAATTCTAATGATATCATACTCAAAATGAGGAGGTCTCCGAAATACTGAGAAACATTTGCAGTCGGACCATTTAAAGGGAATACTGTACTTCATGAACTGCTACAACCCGGCATCAGTAATCATATCCCACTCAAAAGAAGTTGCTGTCTGAATTCTTTTCAAAGGTTTTCCTTGCTGTCCGATTACGTCATGTTGCAAGCTGCAGGCATCCGTAATGATACAAGCCGGCATCCGTAACGATATCATGCTCAAAATAAGGTGCTATCCGGAATATTGAGAATGGTTTGCAGTCGGGTCATTAAACTAGAATGCTATACTTCATGAACTATTACAATCCGGCATCCGTAGTGATGTTATACTCAAAACAAATTGTGATCCAAAATTAATATTGAGAATGATTTTTAGTCAGAACTTTAAAGGAAAGAATATACTTCATGAACTTCTACAATTCGACATCAGGAATGATATCTCACAAAACAAAAAAAAAGTTGCTATCTGACATCTTTTCCAGGTTTCTTCTGCCGTCCGATCGTGAAGCTGGAATGCCATCGTCATTAACTCTCCGGTAACCCTAGCGCTTAATGATGTCATGACTTATTTTCATTGAAAACTGGTGGCTAGGTGGCTACAGGACGGTGTCTCTAAGTAAGCTTCCCTGTGCGATTCTGTTTACAAATACTATGGAAGTTTTATTGTTGTTGTTTTTTCTCTGAAGATCTAATTTTCGCGAATTTTATCAGTTGAGTTTGACTCGTAAAATTTACATCCCGTGAAAATACATTTCCACGAAAAAAATGTTCCAAGGGTTTGGGGCAGTGACCCGTAAGAGTGACGTAAAGGCGGTTATTTTTAGTTGTTAATTCTCATTTGGACATTATGGATTATAAAAGTTCATCTGTCAGTATAAAATAGCAGGAAGCTGGATTGCCAGGTTGGCAAGTTTCAGTGACATATTTTTAACAGCAGCCCAATGACGTGCATCCTCGCGAAAAAACATTTCAAACTTTTCCCATAATTAGATCTTGGCGAACATCACCATTTCTACAGTACCGATGTTATCCTCTAAGCTCTCTCCTCAAGTTGTCATTATCCTATTTCAGTTAGATATAATAAAGAATAGTCGACTGTATCATAATACACACATAATCTCCAATAACTCGCGGACTATGCGTTACACTTTGGATCGTGGGCCAGGGGGTGAGCGTAGTTGTGTTAAACATTTCATGAGCACATGAATGTTCTTTTCTCACTTTAACAACATTTTTTTTCTAACTTTCATCGTTTACTCGACCGAACCATTCTTCGCTCATCTCTTTCCAGTTACAGTCTCTGTGAGTCAACGATAATGGTAGTATGTAAAGATAATGTACTCATTTTTTTTTCCATCTCCTATCTGGTTTTTATCTGCCATACCGTTTGCTATTGCTCAACATGATGTTCTAAGAAGCTCTTTGCTATTTCTTTCTGTCGTCCCTTTTTTTTTTACCCTGTTCTTCTTCTGTCACGTGCGTCACCATATTTATTTCTAAAAACGGGATATAACTTTGTTGGTATGGTAACTGTTTTTGAACTTCTTTCTTCCTTCTGCCCTTCTTGTATATCAGGTTTCTTTCTGTTATTTGCGTCTTATATCAGAATGTGCAAAAACTGTGTTGCATGTTCAAATTTTCTGTCTTATCTCCTCTTCCCTGTTTTTTTTTTTTTGTTACAAATGTCACTAGTGTCATTTTACTCTAACAAAGGGACTCAGATCATATTGCTGTTATTTCGTCTTCTCTTCTGTCATCTTTTGCCTCTCCGTCTTCATTGTTACAAGTGTTTCTTTATTTAACGTTAATGACACTTTATTGAGTTTTGTTGCAATTTCCTTCCTGGTTCCCCCTTCCCTCTCCCCTTCCTCTGTCAAAAAGGTTTCCTGTCATTCTATGCTACTAACAGGATATTCACTCTATTCTTGTTGTTACCTATCCCTCTCTCCCTCCCTCCTTCCACCCTTCCTTCCTTCTTTTCATCCTTTCCCTTTCCTACTTCCTTCTTCATTCCTTCATGTATGTTCCAACCCCCCTCAAAGGCATTTCTATTGTACCGTTGTCGTTATATATTCTGTTTATCCTATTTCTCTACGATCTTGACCTTTGGCTGAGCCTGGCTTTCTTGGTAATTCCAGATCTCTACGTTACTCAATTTGCGGCTGAGGTGTGAAACTGATACCAGATTCATGACATTTCTCAGTTTGCAGATCAGGTGCTCGGGATGTTGCAGTTTTGTACTCTAGGGTCGGAGTCTGTGATAGTTTGATAATAAATGATCATTCCGCATTTCTCAAACCCGCTGTTCAATCGCCTGCACCAATGCCTTGCCGTTATTAAAAGGCATTAGTAGTTTTTACACTGGAATAGACACGCATCTCCAAGAGTGAGTGATCACTAAGATGTTGCCCTTGTTGACCTGTGTGGTAAAATTCCACAAAATAGGTCAGCCTTTCGTTTAATCGGAAACTTAAGGCTGTTTCCTTCATGTATGAGGTCAAAATTTAAAATCATCAGTCTTTAATAAGGAACTTAAAAAGTATACTCATGCACAAAAAATTCGTGTAAGAGATCATGTTTTCCTTCATATCTGTTTTTGGAATATGACTCTGTACTGGATTACGAGCTACAGATATCCCAAAGTGAGTTGAGTCTCAAGACGTGGCGGTGTGGGCAACATAGGACAGAAAATGGCCGTTCAAGTCTAATATTATATTTGATTATATTTGTTTGGCGTCTTTTCAGTGGCTTGACGCTAAATCCGATGGCAGCTTACGTCATCGCTGGGGGTCAAGCAGGGAAGGTGACAGGTCAAAGTTTGTAGTAAGAGAAAACACTGCATGAACAAACCAGGAAGTAAAATCTGAACTTTAGCGAAGGAATCAAACTCCAGCTGACAAACATCAAGAAACATGAACGGTTAGTTTGATAGAGACATTAACTTTTATTGACGCTACATCTCTTTTTCCAGGATTTATTAAGAACATGATTTTCGTGCTAAGAACACAATTTAACAGAACTTAAAATGGTGTCTCTGACTTACTAATGAGACTTAAATCGTTCGCTTTCTTTGGCTGACATAAATTTCTTACTTCCTGGTTGAACCATGAATGGCCGTGAAAATAGCTCAAATCTGACAATTGGTCCAGTAATTATCGGAGCGATATTTGTTGACCCTACTTTCGGTCCGTCCTCTGAACGAATGCAGGAACTTCAAGGCAATGATTACTGGCTAGTAATGGGAACACTGACATCCACGCTGCATTCAGTTAAGAGAATTATGACAATGATATTATTATTGATTATGGTTTACATAAACTAACCTTGACCGGTCTCGAAAACGTGGATAATTAGTATTATTACTGCCTGCTTTAAAATAATAAATCGCTTTAATTTTCACATCGGTCATCTTCAATGATATTTCCGTCTACAGCTGGTGGTGGTGGTGGTGGTGAAGGTGTATTCGTGGGGTAGTAGTAGCGATGATGGTGGTAGTGGTAGTGTGGTGATGGAGTGGTTGAGGTGGTGGTAGTGGTGGTGGTGGTGTGGGTGTGTTCGCGGGGTAGTAGTAGCGATGATGGTGGTAGTGATAGTGTGGTGATGGAGTGGTTGCGGTGGCGGTGGTGGTAATGGTGGTAGTGGTGGTGTGTTCGTGGGGTAGTAGTAGCGATGATGGTGGTCGTGGTAGTGTGGTGATGGAGTGGTTGCGGTGGTGGTAGTGGTGGTGGTGTGGGTGTGTTCGTGGGGTAGTAGTAGCGGTGGTGGTGGTGGTGATGGTGGTAGTGGTGGTGTAGTGATGGAGTGGTTGCGGTGATGGTAGTGGTGGTAGTGGTGGTGGTGTGGGTGTGTTCGTGGGGTAGAAGTGGTAGCGGTGGTGGTGGTGGTGGTGTGGTGATGGAGTGGTTGTGGTGGTGGTAGTGCTGGTAGTGATGGTGATAGTGGTTAGGATGATGAACACGACCATAGTAATGACACTGGAATAGAAGGAATGAACGCAGGGATGAAACTCTATGACGCAACAGGCACTTTGCTCCACTAATGTGCCACTACATTGTTTGCCTAGCATTAATGCGGTGGCTGCGAGCTGAACAAATATGGAGACATCATCGCTGCATATGGGATAGAACTATGTTTCAGACTGGGAAAGGAGCATAAAACCCGGACCCGGAATATGCTGCAGCAAGAAGCCCATGCTCGAAGAAATAAAAAAAAATCAGTATGCTGTTTTCAGAATGGCACTGGAGTAATTGGCTGATTTTGAGGAGGGAAAAAAAAGTTGCAGGGAGTAAACCTGGATTAGGCTTTATAAGCGACTTTCTTCGAGATTTGAAAGAAAGGAGAGGGAAGAGATCTTATTCTATTTTCGTATTTCATGATGCAGTTTTGTCTGCCCTTCACTAACAGATATAGTGAGGGTGTTTGATGCCTTTAGAAAAAATGTGTGATATTTTTAATTCTCTGCATACTCCTCACCTCCCCTCCTTCCAATACCCCCTTTGTTTGTTTGGTTTTTAATCAAGATCTATGTACGTGTCTGTCGAGAGGTATATTGGCTACGGTTAATTTTTCAAGCTGCAAACAGATGTGAAAGACAACTGTGTAACCGCCTCTTATTGACTACTGTTAAATTCTAACGATGTGCCTTGTCTTTCACTAACTCCCTTGAAATAATATAGCTTCTGTTTTTTTTCATGATGGGAAATAGGACAGCAATGACGTACGACTTATAAGAAGGCTAGAATACGATTAAAACGATGTCGTCAATCAGTGTATGCCTTGTTTTGACCGTCTATAATTGTGAAAATACACAACAATTAATTTCTAACAGTTATTTATCAGGAGTAATTAATTGCTAAGATATGGAGAAACAGCGTCCAATGTCTACGTGAGAACTTGCGCAATAACGATATGATTTCTTACCATCATAAGATGACATGATGGCATCGGTGCTGAATGCGTCGTTAGTAGCGCGCGTTCAACACGAAGGAGTCCATGTAATTCTTACGATGGTAAGAAACCCCATGGTTAAAGCGCAAGTTCTTATTTATCAAGGGGCGTTTCTCTTCCCCAGCCTCGCTTTTTGTCCTGACCAGGCCCTTAATCCTAAGATAGACACGCCCATGGAGAGTCCCAGGATTTTGACATATGAACGTAAAACAACTTGTAAAGTGAAGCAATTACATATCGTCATGCTCATTCCACATTCGCCAAAGTTTTTTTTTGTGGTTTTTTTGGATGATTTGAATTGTTTGTATTAATATGATCTTCAATATCTTCGTTTTCCTATTAAAACAAATATAGACAAGCTTACAAGCTAAAACCATGTATTGTTTTGCTTTGAGCAACAGGATGAGAGTGCTAAATTTCTCAAAACATCAAATATTGACTTAGGTAAATATGGAATGAGCGTTACGATATTTACAAGTCTTACGTTTTTTACTTACCAGGTATTTCAACTGAGGGCCGTTTCCCGGTGGGAGAGGTGGGCTCAGACCTTCCACTGGCAGGACTGTCGTCAAGTGAGCGATGCTCGGCCTTCCTGAAGCCGCTCCTGGAGGCAGGGCCGTGCGGGGAGGTGGGCACCGTGAAGGGGATCTGTTTGAGGCTGGAAGGGAAAACGATAAGTGAGAGATAACGGCGGAACACTGGCTTCTCTTTGTGGTTTGAGTTGAATGTTAAGGCGGATTGGGGCGTCCTGCTCAGGGGGCGAGGGGGCGCGGGACAGGGGGGAAAGAACTTCGGGGCGGCGATGGCAGGAGGGGTGGTGGTGGGCGTGCTTTTGGGGGAAGAGGAATGAGACGAAGAGGCAGAGGAGGAACTGGACAGGGGTCGGGTCTGAGTGGAACCCCCGCCGCCTCCGCCTTTGTGTCTTGGATCCAGAGGAGGTTTGCCCGAAATTTTGGCATGAACGAAGTCTATAAGTCCGTGTTTGAGTCTTTCAGTCGGAGATCCGAAACCGGTCATGGAATCTGAGGCACTGGTTTGGCTGAAAGGACGTGAGTAATTCTCAATGTCCACTGCGTTGCTGCGGTGAGCACTGAAAATGGCCGCGTTATTGATGGTGTTGTTGTGGAGGGAGGACATCGACGCCGATGTCGTTTTTTTATCACCGGAGGGCGACGATGGCGACGAAGACGAGGGTGATTTTGCTTCATTGTCCACCGTGGCGCAGCGTCGGAGCCTCGCGAAATTGAATATGGGGGCCCGTTGCGGCGAGGCGAGCATGCAGTTTTGTTCAGCCATATTCAGTCTCCGAATAGTTTATCCAGGAAATATTATCATCACGTAAACTCAGAATGGTTTCCTAACTGCCTAAGATCAGTTCTATGCTAAACTGATTTTGAACTGAAACATCAAGAGCAGTACTCAAAGTTTGTTTGGTAGTATATCCAGAGGTCTTTTTTTAAAATTAGAATCAGAACAAGGTAATTTCAGTCTCTTTTTCTTAAGAAGTAGAACAAGTCTGTTTTAATGACTGCTGTAGAGTTTTAAGAAAATTAGGAAAGGTGTTCTAACCCCGTTGTTTTTTTTTTCTTAAATCAAAAAAAAAAAATTTTAAAAAGCTCACACTATGGTTAAGATATGCAACTCTTTCCTAATTCAAAATGAACTTTAGCTTGAAATCTGGATTTCCTCCAAAGTTATTAACCCTCTAGTGCCCAGCCCTATTTACAATGGCACAAAAAGTCCGAGCTCCAGTTTTTGGATCACTTCTGAATCCACTATGCTGGAACAAGCATCAAAATGATAATACTAATAATAATGCGNTTGAAATCTGGATTCCCTCCAAAGTTAATAAATTTTAAATTTGAAACGTACTGTACTGTTTTAAAAAAGTAGTTTGTTGGACCCTTGTGCATTAACTATCGGATCTCCTACCATCGTAAGAATAACATTAGCTCTGCATATTGAACGCTACTAAGGGTGCATTCAACACCGACGCACTGTTATTCTCACGATGGTAAAAGATCCCATTGTTAATGCGCAAGCTCTCAGTTAATTCCTTTTGAGAAAAAAAAAATCAAAATTCACTATCTCTGATCCTCATAACCATTCTTTAAGATTGCGCTAGCTGGAAAACTATAATAACTACAATGTACCAATGAGGAAAGTAATGCCAACACAACATAGGACTGTCTCGCTGCAGAACGTCAAACATCAGCACGAAAATCACCGACGCATGGCCATGGCCAAGTATAAACAAATCCAGGGAGATAACCCCTCACCAATGGTACTGCAGAAGAACAGTCAACACAACTTTTTGGTTTTATTTCACTATCATAATCAACGAATATTTTCACAAGCGAAGTTGATTCTCATACTGCATATAATTTTAGGATGTGGTTGTTCTAGAGAACTTTTATGTCCTTCTTCGAAACTGCGGTGAGAAAATGCATTGACAAAGTGTGAGAAAACCCTTGTGGAGAACTTTAAGAGCCGTGATTGTGGAGGCAGCGGTGAGAAAACCCCCGCGTCCAGGCGACAGTCCACGATGGTCGCGAACGCGTTGCTCTCGCATAAGAACGAGCGCGCGGTTTTCTCGTCCGATCGATTTGCGCTCAGTCCCTCTAGGGGAATCTAGGCAGGGGGCAGACGACATGGGGAATTACAGAAACAACCCTACCACTTGCTTTGCAACAACAGAAGTGTTCAGTGATTTCCCGACAGCGACGGAAGTCGTCCCCCCCGAAAGTTGGCAGTCCGGTCAGCTCCATCCTACGGATGGTTGACAGACATCGGCCTTAAGCAAATCTGATTACATTGAATTGTGACAGGGGTTTGGCTTGGCATTGGTAACAAAATGAGGAAGGGTTATTCTAAGGGCTAACAAAAGAGGGGAGGCGATTCTAAGGGTATTTGACCGTTCGGTTCCGATTCTTTTGATCTCTGCTATCCACAAGTGAATTTTCTGTATTCCATTCTTTTCAATAACCCTTCTATCAGATTTAAATTTAGGCTTTTACGAAACAATTCTTAGCATAAATTATCATTACTCTGTTACGGTATGGCTTTACTGTGCTCTACGTCTAGCAAAATGAATATTATTATGTAGTAGAACCTCAGAAGCTCGTTGCACTGCCCATTCGATGCAAAACTCTCCTCCCTTGCACTATTTTTTTAATGATTAGGTTATCTCAAAAACTCAGATTTCTGACCCTGAAAGTCACACACTCTAAAACAGTGTGTTATCAAATACCTCAGGGAGACCTTTAAAATGTTGTCCCTTGAACCGGTTACCCAGAACATGCCCTAGATTTGTGAACCAGACTTCAGATTAGTTTGCATTCTTTCCTCATTGGTTATCTAAACCTGAAGTTTAGGTTAAAGACTTAGGTTTGGGTGTGGTCTTCTGTGCGAAACATTTGGCATTAATAAAAGGAAATTAGATCTACTTAGCCTGCGTACGCCTTCCAATGGATCGGTTCGTAGCTCGAAAACCAAATGAAATACCTACATTTGAAAGACCGTTTATAATCTGCCCATTGAATGCTCCAAGCTGTTAAAAAGATTCAGCGATTGTAGAACTAAATTTTATATAAGTGACAGAAGAGAAAATAATTTATTGGCTCAAATAGGCAAATCGGATTAATCTTTCATAAAACCTGAAGTTCGAAGTTATGAGATTCTGCACCGTACGGTTCAGTGCAGGCCAATTTCTTCATTAAAGTAATATGCACTACTGAAAGTTTGATTCGCTGCTTCTGATATCGAAGGCCCGCCTGGGATATATAAAGAGAGGAGCGACACGATGGGACATTTCACAAATTTGAATTCAATCACACACCTCACATAAAAAAGCTTTTTTATTTTTTTTTTTGTTCCGGAATTTCTCCAATGAAGGATTTTCAACTTCTCAGAAACTTTGCACATCGCTAATTTGTTATTCCTCCGAATGTTACGGTTAAGAAATTTGATATAGAAATGTCTGTTTATTTCAAATATGAAAATAAATCCATCTGAGTCGACGCAATGTCCATGACCTTTTGGAGGCGGGGGTTTGCCTTCCCATAGAAACGATTGGGTGGCGTAGTAGAAAGCATTTGAACCCATAGCCAATTACGCAATTTACAACAAGGTTTGAAGAGGAAAAATCGAAAAGAAATAAATGCTATTTTTTGGACAATACCTTAACAATGCCGAAACAGACAGGACTGGTACGTAATGGCTGTCCGTTTCTGTTTCTGGTGTTTTACTGGTAATCTTCTGTCACAAATCGAATGATGTCTGGTACTGATACTGGTCATGTCAAATCACATTTTGTGTATGCAGTGTATCGAGTGAGAGGAAAAGAATGGGGGCGGGGNNNNCAGGGTTTGAAATGTTGGCTCTCAGAAATGGGTCGAGCAGGTAGGGATGGAGGAAACAGGAGTAAATGAATGAATAAATGAATGAATGAATGAATGAATGAATGAATGAATGAATGAATGAATGAATGAATGAATTACTATTGTAGCCAGCGTTGAAGTGATATCAATACATGGCAGACAGATGGAAGAGTAGTAATAAACGGTCATTGTTTGAACTGACAGAGTAATGAGATGGATACAAAGACAGACTGACAGACAGACAGACAGAGAGAGAGACAGACAGACAGACAGAGAGACAGACAGAGAGACAGACAGACAGACAGACAGACAGACAGACAGACAGACAGACAGACAGACAGACAGGAACTTGACATCAAATAATAGCTTGCTTTAGGGGTCATGTTCTTTTATTCTCTCTCTCTCTTTCTCTCTCTCTCTCTCTTTCTCTCTCTCTCTTTCTCTCTCTCTCTCTCTCTCTCTCTCTCTCCTCTCTCTCTCTCTCTCTCCTTCCCTCACTCCCTCACTTTCTCTCATAGTTGTATAACAGCAAATTTCCTTGACAAACAAGATCTAAAACACAATACGCTTACATTCTTATCAAAAGCTAGTCCAGGGTCCATCGATCTACAATCTACACTATCACCAGTACTTTCCAAGGTAACACAATAACCTTTTGGTGCAAAACTCTCGTACACCACATACGAATTACAACCAGTTACCAAGGTATTGCACACTGTGACTAGCGCCGCTTCCAAGTCGTGAGACAATGACAAAGAGTTGGCAATTACCGGGACGCGCCTTGTAGGATGTATCAGAAAGTATGCCAGCAATTTATAATTTCCACGTGTTATTATGTTCACATTATGATATTGTAAAATCAAAGTCGCATTGACTCAGGCTCGAACGCAGATCTCGCAAAATCGTCATAAAATGCTGTAAAATTGCAATGCCATTTCATGGTTTATCTAATGAAGGAAAGAGACCTTCCCACACAAATTATTTCTCGATCGTGACAAGGCAAACGTTATTTTCAGACTTTCACATAAGACACACAATTATTTTGGACACGACTCTTGAGGCGACTTCGTCCTTCTCATTGGTCACAATCTCGCATCTGCCCACAGTTCATTCAAACTATCGATTCGAAAGCCACATAATGGCGGAATAATTCTCTCACTTCGGTTTAGATGAGTACGTCGATGGAAAATTAGTTACACTGGCATGATTACATTGACGTCGCAAACGCTATGTTTTATTTCGCAGTTCAGCCATGCAAAGGGAAATGATCAGTATGGCCTTAGGACATGCCTATATTATATAAATTCCACTTGGGCGTTAAACACAACATTGGCCTGAAGGCAATGGAATTCTTCTTTGCTGTTTATAAACACTTCTTATAGTTGACAAAAATACCTTGTCTGAATGTCTTGCGGCAACATGGCTGAAAAAGTGCTTGTCTCTTAGTATGAAAATCATACAGGCTCCTTCAGATCTCCTGCGCGGACCTCGACGCTCTCTAAGTCCGATAACTGCCTACGTCATCAATCGGAGGCCACCTGTTAAGGCTGGGGTTCAAAGTGCATAACGGTGCATAACAGCGGCCGAGGATAGTGGTCAACTCTATATGGAGCTTGGAACAAAGGACGTTTGAAACCGCTTAGCTTCGGTATACTACTAGGATATTAACATACTGTTTTTTAAAACACCCATCTGTCATCTGCTCACGGCGGATCAAGCTTCGTCCTGATATAGCCAAAATTGTTGAAGCTGGGAGCTCGTGAAGTATAGGGAAAAGAAGCTGGGGTTGGGTTGAGGGAAGCGGAGGCAAAAAAGGTTGAAGAATTGACTTCCATAGTAAAATGTAAGGGGACACAGGCCTCTCAAAGACAGCAGGGCATCACTTGGTCTAAAACTGTATACCGTCATGCATTTTGGTTGAAAAGTGAAAATCAGAGTGGGAGATTTCGTAAATTTACACTAGTTACTGGGAAAAGTGTATGTTACATAGATGCTGACAATAACTGCTGTGCGTATGAGAACAGTTCTACATATTATGCGGTGGTCGCTTTATGCTATTGTTGTTGTTGTTGTCGCTCTGTCATATGCTGAGGTTGTTTTGTTCTCTGTCCTTGCTGTTGCGGATGTTATTTTTGTTATTGCTGCTGCTGTTGCTGCTGCTGCTGCTGCTGCTGCCGCTGCTGTTTTGTCTGCTGATGGAGCTAGGCTCATACACCAGTCTGTTACCGACCTTGAATTTTCATCGGACTGAACTATACACCGGACAGCTAAGCGTGAACAACATTCCACTCATCCGATTTTAAGTATTGACACAGTGTGTGGTTTCCACAAATTGTGACGTTCAGGAGTCTCAAAATGGTCTTTATTTGTCTTGCAATCTGTCAAAAGGAGGCTTAAGTCCCGATGTTGGAAAATGAGATAATATGAGGCTCAAAAGATAATTGAGGCAAGCCACAATCGAATTTTTGTTTGCTGAGGGAATGGAGAGTAAAACATTTTTCTAAATACAAACATAATTTTTTATGTGCAATGGTCAGCAGTTGCAGATAAAGGTGAATTTTTATGAGGCATATTAAATGAACTTTATTGTAGAAAATGTTCTTCAATCGTGATTTTTCTCAGAAATCTTTTCCTTTGCATGGAGTGACCCCCTTCCACTTCAAACAACTGAAAATATCTCGGGCTAATATAATGCTAGCACAAAGTTGTTTTTACCTGATAAAAACACACATATAAAGTTTTCATAACTCTTTGGTTTAGCCAGAAACAGACTTACGCCTGATTTTGACTGGCTGCAAGAGATTTAAAGAAATACACAATCGCTCACAAGACAAACACTGACGGAAGCCATTAGACACGTGCTTGGGATGAGCGTCTGATCGATAAGGAGAAGATTCAAGTTTCATATCTAAGTGTACTTTAACATTGACGACTTGGTACAGTGTAAATAGTGGGCAAAATCTTTAAGATGGACTTCAAGTTTAATGGTTTTGCAAATGCCTTTGAAATATCCATTAATCCTTTTGCCTTCTTTTTTTATTATTATTTTTTTTTTTTATATTTCGATGACAATTTGCTTAAATCAATATCTTTCTGTGCTGTTCTTGCTGTTTGTTTTTTCGCATTTTCAAATACGACATGTTAATATGAAGACGCTACTGTCCTTTGAAGATGGCTTTAGTCATTAGACCGAGGGGAAAATGCTCCTATGGCAAAGCAAAAAAAAAAAAAAAGGAAAGAAAAATCAACGTGTATCTCAGTAGGTACAATTTTGGCCAGAAAATATTGGCTCCTTTCGTTGTTATTAAACAGTTCAACGTAGGCCTTGATCTCATAAATAACATGGAACATTCATTAAAAAATAGTCAAAGTCTGACTTAAGACATTTGCGAAGTACAGTTACGAGAAGAATAACGCGTCGCGCGGCTTCCTCTATATTAAAAGAGCGACTAATGTGAATATTAAAAAAAATGAAAAAAAATATACAAAGAGGAGAAATCGTGTTATTTTACCGCAAATGCCGAATCTATCCCTCGTCTAGAGATGAAAACAAACAATACATAAGGAAGATGATTTAGTGATAAAGGATGACCAGTCCCTGGAAATGCATGTATTAATTAAATCCTCCCCCCCCCCCNCCCCCTTTCCACACACACACACACACGCTTTTTATTTTGTCTAGATCAGCGTTGTGATCTCACAAAATGACGCATGTCCAATAAACGGCTTTTAAAATAATGCGATAGACGATACAATTTACGCGTATAATATATTTATTACAGAAATCCTTTAAAAGAAATACAGCGATATTCTAAAGCACAAAGCAAACCCCAGTGTGTTCAGTGCCTATTAATATTGCGAACTATGTTTAGTACGATACTGTTTCGGGTGTCACATAATGTTTCATCATAAACGTGTTCGTGTCTACGAACTTAAAAGTTTTGCGAATGCCATAAGACAAAATGATTACGTAACACAAAGTCTTGTTTGTTCTTACAAGAGATCATATCTAGACGTTTGTTGTACTGCAGGCTGCGAAAAGTGCCTTGTCCAAAGCCTATGTGACTATATTTGTCATGAGAGACGCAGTGGGTGTGGTGACTTAGTAAAGATGAGAGTCTATCCATAATATTAGAGTGCACTAACCATGCCATCTCTTACCATCGTAAGAATTCCACTAACTTTGCATGGTAAGCTCATCCACTAAGGGCACATTCTGTACCGATGCACAAATGTGATTCTTTCGATATAGGATTCGGATATATTGCAACGATGAAGCAATGTTGGAGAACGTGTGCATTAACGATGGTAACTCTTAACAGCGTAAGAATTATATTAGTGCATCTGTGATAAATACACCCTTAGTAGCGTCCAGCAGAGGTACGGTTATTCTTGCCATGGTCAGTCCCATCGTTAATGCGCAAGTTCACTGGTAATTGAATTCATGTCAAAGCAAAATAAAAATAAACTTGACGGCGCAATAATTTTATGAGACATTATATCTTTCGAATTATTAAATGGTTACTTTCACTCCCGTTTTTCCCCTCAACATAATTTTAGTGAAATACACCCTTCTAGGTCAACAAAGGGTAGGGGGAGGGAGGGGTTATACAGTGTATAGTCCCATAGTCACATATACTAGCGTGGCACTATAACAGCGTCATCAAATAGTCTTTCTGGAGAGATATACTGCTGATCCACATTTAGACAAGGGCACGTAACTAAGCCCTGCTCTCCTGCACTTGAGAGGTCCAATCACAGACCACGATTTAAGAGCAAAAATGAGTAACTCATTTCCTCGGCATCGATTCTTTTCTGTCACTCCTAAATCTTCGGCGCCTGGCCCAGATTTTTAACGACCGCAAGCAGAAAAAATCGAATTGAATGACTTTCGATTCCATCGATTTAAATCACTGGAAAATCAACAACATCCGGTGCTTTATTTCAACGTCCTTCCTGTCTCGCTTTCTCTCTCTTATCGATGTCCCTTTGTAGCCCTTTCAGCAAACAGCGACTATTATAGTATGGCCCTGGCATATCGGAACATGATTTGAATGAAAATATTGAGGACAGTCTGAACCATAGATTCGAAACTAGATATATAGGATCTCATTAATTCGAATCCTGTGAGGGGACAAGTCGATCATTTCGAGTTTGCAAGATGTGGTGTAGTGGTAGCATGTTGGCTTGCAAGCTGAGAGAGCCTAAGTTTGTTCCCTGTTGGGGAAAAAGAAATTGT
>JAWQUT010000380.1:557034-573594 GCA_033807755.1 Ellobium chinense
GCTAGAGAAATGTTATTTTGTTTCGTCGATCTGGTGTCGGCGTGTGCGTTCAAATTTCCAGTCTTTCCGGTACGAAATTTTAAAGTTTTATTTGGAGTCGATGAAATGGCAGAATGAATGCCGGAAACAAAGACAAAGAGAAAAATGCGGCACAAACTTTGTAAATTGATTAATCAAATCTTGCAATTTCCGTGAGCAGACGGTGATCTAAACATTCTGTATCGGATATTGTACATGTTGACGTTTTCAGCCGAATTTTACAAACAGCGGTTTTGAAGGTTATGCGTTAGGAAAGGAGCGTGCCACGCCCCCGATCCAGTCTTATAATATAGATTCTGAGGTGGTTTTTTTTTCTTCCTCCATGATCAGAAGGTACAGAAACACTTACAAGACTGTGTTGGAAAGTGTGTGAAGACTTAGATACGGCATGTAAGCTAATCGTGTCTTGATCGTCAACACCATTAGCGTTTCTGTACGTTTCCAGGGCATATGCCCGTAATGTTCCATGCTCTCATCGGCGGGACAACTTACTGTCCATAAATACTCTCTGCAAAATGCCCTTATTCTGTCCATACTATTCTAAACCACGACCGATCCGATATAATAGATCTGTGGTTCCTTGCAGAAAACATGTCTAAAACTGGAATAATGTACGCTAAAACGTGATTAGTTATTCATGAACTTATTTGCATTCTTTTATGAGGTGGCGCACTGATGGGTTAATTATAGCAGTGTCTCTGAGGCGTGTGGGAGAAGAGATTTACGTGCTGTTCAACTAGAAATGGTGATCTCCCTTGTTGATCACTGACTGGCTCATGTGACCTAGTAATGTGCTGACATATCTGCTTTCGTATAAATGAAAATCGGATAAAAAAGAAACTGTATGCAACCTTTTTATAACCATGAAGACATCTATCTATTCCTAACAAAATTTTGGGTTTGTACGAGGGTTGATCAAACAGTCTTTTGTCTGACTATGAAGGAGTGAAGACAGAAGCTTAATTTTTTCACTAGAGATATTTATTTTTCTACAGTCTCCACCCAAAAGGACATATTTTCCCATTTGTGGATGACCTTCAAAAGACCTCCAGGATAAAATTCTCTATTTTGATCGTGTAACCAGGCTCCAGCTTCACTTTTTACTTGATTTTCTGTGTCCTTTGAGATGTTTCTTAAAAGAACGAATAAGAAAAAGTCCGAAGGAGCCAGATCTGGAGAGTATGCCGGATGTGGTAAGATTTCGTAGCCACACGTTTCCGTAGTGAATGTTGCTGCGGCCGCTCTGTATGCGGGCACATTGTCTTGAAAGAGAAGGACGCCTTTTCGAAGTTTTCCTCGTCTTTCCTCTTTGAGAGACGACTTCAGTTTACGAAGCAAGCTGGAGTAATAGTCCCCAGTAATGGTTCTATTCTTTGAGATATAGTCAGTGGGTATGATGCCTTCTTGGCCCCAAAACACAGAAAGCATGACCTACACAGCCGATGCTTGCACTCGTGTCTTTCATGGTGGAGGTAAAGAAGAGGTCTTCCACCAGTAAGAGGTCTTCCACCAGTTAGACTAGCATTTCATTTCAGGGTAAATATTAATAATAATAATACATAGCATTTATATAGCGCTGATCCCTGTAGATACAGACTCTGAGCGCTTTACATAGAGAAGTAAATAAGATTATATAATATTCAGCTCACACACCCAAGCATACTACACTCTGTACACATGTACTGCAGATGAAAGAAAAAATAGTTTTCGCAGACTGTCATGATCAACCAATATATTGTTTGAACAAATGTGTTTTGAGAAGTTTCTTAAAAGTATTCTTTACGAATATTTTTAGGCAGTTTTTCCAAACAAATGGTCCTGAGAACGTAAAAGCTCTTTCTCCAAATTTTTTCATGTTTGCTTTTGGTACATGGGGAAAAGAAGCATTTTCAGATCGTAATGATCTAGTGGGCTTGTGCTCAGAAAAAAAAAAAGAGAAACACCCATGTTTCGTCTATGGTTACCAGTCTCTCGAGGAAATTAGTTTGTTCACGACACAACCCGAGCAGCAGTTGACTGCATCGTTTTCTTTCCTTCTTCATATCAGGAGTGAGAAGGCGTGGCACCCACCTCGCAGACACTTTCGTCAAATTCAACTCCTTATGAAGAATGTTCTCCACAGATCCATAAGAAAGACCTGTTTTCTTCACATCGTCTCGAACATAATTTGCCCTGCTATCGTCCAGTACCAGCTTCCTCACTATCGACACATTTTGTTCTGTCACAGCAGACACTAGACGTCCGACTCATCTTCAACACTCCAATGCCCACACTTAAATTCTTACACACTAGGTTATCACCCGATATGGTGGGTATTTCTCTTTGTAAATGGCAGACATTTTGTCACATATCTGATTAACTGAAACCTTATAATAAACCATCTAGATCACTGCGGTCAGAAAATTCTGACTCATTTGAAGTACCAAAAACCAAAACGAAACGATTTGGAGTGTTTGGAGAGAGAAGTTTTACACACACTGGTCAACCGATTTGGAACAATCTGCCTAAAAACATCCGACGTGCTCCGACTGTTGAAATGTTAAAAAAAAATCTCTAAAAACCCACCTTTTTGTTAAATATTTTGGCCTGTGAACTGAATATGCCTGAGAAAATGTAAATGATTTTGCTCAAGTGTTGTTGGAAGACTGATTCGATTGATTACGTTGGAAAGCAGTGTTGTGTAATTAATGAAGATGTGTATATTACTTTAAACTTTTATGTGTTATGCAGGAGTTAAACTATGTATCAGTTCTGTAAAGCGCTTACAGCCTTTCATTGGGGAGTAGGCGCGATAGAAATGCTCTTATTATTATTATTATTATTATTATTATTATTATTACTTTCATTATTATTATTATTATTATTATTATTATTATATTTCCTGTGGAGCGTTCCCATCAAGATGCAAGAACTTTATCATGGACCGCACTTCGTGTTTCTCCATCTTCACGTGATGCTTTTCAAAATTAATGATAGGTCAGTCTGTACAAGGGTGGTGCACTTTATAGCGCTGTAGAAGAAAAACCGCTCATCGGAATTTCTTTATTTTTTGCACACCTTCCTGCCTATGAGTATTGTACTTTATGTGTGAATTTTGAGGCTCTAGGATTATTCCATCATAGTCTCGCAAAAAATTGTTTGATCAACCCTCGTATATATCTGAGCTTGTCCATCAGTTCCGATAATGTCATCAGAAACGGTTTGATATTTTAAAGGAAATTTCTACATTAACCAATATTTGCACATCAAATCTAGTACTAGCAGGTTTTTATGAGTATTGCATCCAGGCTGAAATCCACTCACGCGACTTCACATTGTTATTACCTCAACATACCAGACAACTCATGGACTTTCCCAACGCCCTTAGAAGCATACATACAGCTCCGCAGTCATTTACATGCACTGATCACTGGCATTCTGACGATGCTATCTTTCACTTGTTTCCCTTTTATGGACTAGGAAACATGTCAAAGCGGAGGTGATAATTTACTTTTATTCTAACAATCACTCAGCAAGTTATTTGATTGCTGTTTGTAAGGGGGGAATAGGCTCCGGATAGGCCTCTGATCTACGTCTGTCCAATGAACAAAGGCAAATGAAAATCGAATACTATCAGAAGTTGCTCAGATTTGGTCCCCTATCTGGTGATCAAAGATAAAATTGAAATTATCTCCCCTATGTATCATTGGATAAAATGGGAAAGACCATTTTTGCTGACAGCTATTTTAAGCTTCTATTCATTGATTTTATAAGCTGTCGTTATCACTCGCTGATTTGAGAGTACCGCTCATTCCATGACAACAGTTCTTTGGTCTTGTAGTGTGGGTTATCTATAGCAGAACCTAGCTAACTGCAGCTGATCATAGCTGATCTCGTTGATTGTCAAGAGAACTTTTCACAAAGCCGATGTAAATGCTACAACTAATTCTATATCTCTTTGTTTGTGTTTGTCTCATTCTCTCTCTCATTCTCTCTTTCTCTCTTTCACTCTCTCTCTCTTTCTCTCTCATGATCTCTTTCTCTTTCTTTCTCTCTTTGTCTCCCTCTTTCTCTGTCTCTTTCTCTCTTTATCTCTCTCTCCCTCTCTCTTTCCCCTCCCTCTCTCTCCTCCCCCCCCCCCCNTCTCTCTCTCTCTCTTCTTTCTCTTTCCCTCTCTCTCACTTTCTCTCTCTTTCCATTGGAAATACGGTTGCGGTTTCTGACTGGCAAGCATTGACGGGTATAAATATTTCGGTCAAGAGCGTCATTCTAGATTACAAGCAGTCAGATCTAATGAGTACAATGCTTTGTTCTCCAAGAACTTCTCAGGAATTCACCGATACCATCTGTCAGCTTTGGAGTGCCATTAACTGAAATGCTAACAGTCACCAGCTCGAGCTGGACTTGTCCTTATTCTGATCCTCTTCTGAGTAGATGGCTTGGTCTCGGTCAAAATCAGTCTTAAGTCGCAAAACTTGGAACTGAGATATCACGTGCCGAAGGTGAAAAAGAAGTATACGATATCATATCAAATATTTGTTTGTTGCTGAAATTTGAGAGTAGAAGAATTTCTTTATTCAGATTTTTATGGAGAAATGGCCCTAACTGTGAATAAGGTTGATAAATCTCTTATTGCCATAACCAGTCTCAACCTGACTATTGGCCACTTTCTTTCGTTTGTTCAAAGTCACAATGAACAACTGCTTATATCTGAACCGACATCTCTTACTGCCTTAACCAGTCTCAGTTTGCCTGAACCATCGTACCCTTCCAAGGCTAATCTAACCTTGCCAGAGAAACATCTAGACCAACGCAAAGGTTTTCCGCCACAACCAAGATAATTCCTGAATCATCATGACAATTCATGAATAACTGCACAAGCTGA
Source organism: Ellobium chinense (assembly GCA_033807755.1). Lineage (NCBI taxonomy): Eukaryota > Metazoa > Mollusca > Gastropoda > Ellobiida > Ellobiidae > Ellobium > Ellobium chinense. The sequence goes on from JAWQUT010000380.1 coordinate 561,938, forward strand.
GACGTTTTTTTGTGAACCACCACCAGGATGTTTTTCAAACCACACGGACCTTTTCTATATAGGTCATCTTGGTTTTTCCAGGAATAAACTAATCAAATGGAACTGATCGACCATCTGCCTGCCCTTCGGTAGGTCAACAACCCATTTCCTATGCCTTTCTGCGTACAATCTTTGTCTGGTAATGCATTTCACAAACTTGGCATACTTTACTGTGACCAACCTTGTTCACAGTGATGAAAGTGTCTGTCAGTCCCCTTAATTCCAGTTTTCATAAGCTCAGCATCCCATTCTAGTATCAGATGACAAGATACTATACTTTTCTTCACAGAACTGGATAATCTCTGCTCCTCATAATCACAACTTTGTCCACGCACCAGATGAACTGCAGTTCAGTTGTACGAGCCTATTTTGCTGCCAAAGCTCGGAAAGACAGCAGCTCATCGTCCTCTTGATGATCATATTGATTTTCTTAATTACTAGTAATGAGATCCCAGTTCAGGTCTGCCATCACATTATGACAAAAAGACACATTATTATGGACAATAAATCATACTGCATATTTATGGGCTTTTTTTTTTTGGTCATAAAACGACAGAGATTTTGTTATCCACCGTTGCATACAACTTCACTATACCGATACTGGAGATACAGTATATGGGTACCGTAGTATAGTGTACAGGTTAGGTCATGTTGACGGGGTAGGCACTCCAGCACCTAAAGTGACTAGCCTTAATGGGCGCGATCATTTCTTCTGATACTTTCGATGATTCGAATTGCGGGTGTACAGGGTGAGAAAAGAAAACGAAGTGTCTCTCTACCCCTTCGTTCCAAGATAAAAAGGTGTCATGACGAAGATAGCGTGTATATTATTATGTTACACCCATTTTGTGAATTAGTCCATTTTATGATATGGATAACTAAACTGCCCAGTTCATGAAATGTCCAGCCTACTGCTCTTTTCATGAAATGTGCAATATTTTACATACTCTCATAGAATCATAGAATCCAAGAAGGGATAACTCCTTCTCGCTCTATTCAGCCAAGATAATCTCCTCTGACCCAAATGAAAGCCACGCAAAAATAATTAATCACAAGATTGTTCTCCTGACTAGCAGTCACTGATGGCCAGCAACTCTTACAATCGAGTCCGTTTAACTACATTCTGCTTTATCACACTATTCGCTTTATCGCAAACTTACTCAGAAAAAAACAATCAAAAGAAAAGTAAGGAAATCACAACACAAACTGCCTCCTGATTAAATCATCCGCTTAGCCCCAGCATCTTCTGTTGCTCCCGTTGATTTGCGATTAAGCGAAGTAGGAGGTAATTATGTCATCTGCCCGGGACTGGGCACCTGAATTGATTCAATAAAATAATGAGATCCATGGCAGTGGGGAGTCAGTGTTACGATTTAATTACTGAAGGATGTGGACATTACTCACTCTCTCTCTCTCTCTCTCTCTCTCTCTCTCTCTCTCTCTCTCTCTCTCTCTCTCTCNTCTCTCTCTCTCTCTCTCTCTCTCGCTCTCTCTCTCTCTCTTTCTCTCTCTCTTTCTCTCTCTCTCTTTCTTCCCCTCTCTCTCTCTCTTTCCCTCTCTCCTTCTCTTTTCCTCCCTCTTTGTCTCTAGCTCTTTCATTTCTTTTAGAAAATAAATGCGAGACGGCTTCTGTAATTTTTCTGCAGTACGGACGTCGTAGGCTGTAACAAGTTCGCAAAACGCGAGTTCGAACAATGAAACTTATAACACTGAGAAATTTAAGAATTAACAGTTGAGAGCTTCTGCATTAAAGATGGGATCTCTTACCATCACAAGAATTACATTAACGCTGCATGTTAGAGGCTACTAAGGGTGCATTCAACACCGATGCACTAATGTAATTCTTACGATGGTAAGGGATCCCATCGTTACTGCGCGAACTCTCATATGACCATAGCAATCCTTTACACCCATCTGTGAAAATGTAAAACCACTGGTCTGCATACGAATGATCTGGGAGAATCTCTAGCATTGGTGACGGCAGAACCTACACAACAGCAGCAGATAAAAGGCTAACAGCAAAAACATCGATAACAACAACAACAACAACAACAAAAGCAACATCAACAACAACAACATCAACAACAACAACAACCACAAATGACTGCATTTAAATGATCTGGTAGAATCTCCAGCATTGGCGATAGCAGAACGAACACAACATCAACAAATAAATGGCTAACAGCACAAAAAAAAAACAACGATAACAACAACAAATGACAGCAACCGTCAAGATAATCAGTGAAGACAGCTAATATAGTCATCTGCAGCAGAGCGCACAAAACAAGCCCGCAAATAATCCGCTTAACTTGCATCAGAGAAGCCTCCGCCAAGAAGTCTCGTCACGTGATGTCTGACAACGGGCGTGGCAGACAAACAAACCGACTTAACCGCATAAAGGCAAATGGTGAGTAAAATCCGACATTATGCTATAGTTCAGACAGCCAGGGCAATTCCAGCAGCATGACGTGCTAGCTGCACTAATTCCTCAAAAGTAATGATTTGACAACAGGCAGGTTAGATAGTTAACTTATTCTTTATACATGAACTAGCACATGAACTAGCATGTCAGAACATGCCAGAAACTAGCTTAACTAATGTGGCAGTGTGCTAGAACAGCACGAGCCTGACTTTGACGCCAAAAGTTATGTCTTTTCTTGTAACTGAGAGCTTGCGCATTAACATGGGAACTCTCACCATCGTAGGAATTACATTCGTGCATTGGTGCTGAATGTACTGTACCTTTAGTAGCGTTCAACATGCAGGCTTAATGTAATTCTTACGGTGGTAAGAGATCCCACTGTTAATGCCCAAGCTCTCAATTCTAATTCTTTCCATGGCAAGAGATCCCGAAGCTGATACGCAAGTACTCATAATTATACTAAAAGTATAATGAACAGTGTAATATATGTATATGTGTATCATGTCGGAGGTATGTGGTTTTCTTGGGCAGATGCAATGGCTTACTTAGCTCCCGTCTGTCCCTTCTGTAAGTGCACATCAATTCATTTAAGTTAAGAGAGTGTGAACTTCACCAATACAAGATTAAGAGGTCCAAAAGTTCCTTGACCTCGGCGTGAAGCTCAGCTATTGTTTGTCCCACACTGACCTCAGTGACTTACCTGATGACCTACATCCAAGTCTTTTTAATGGCCACTTGGAAATATCGATCAATTTCTTTCCATTTCTTTAACTGTGGCTTTGATGGTTTTCACACTGTTGAGAGAGTGACACTCTGGATGGCTAGTCATTGTCTCGCCTGCTTTCAAATATCTTCCAAAAAAAAGTTTGAAACCGCTTAGTGTTTTAAGAGAACTGTGTTCGACTTATCAATACTAACGTCATCAGTGACTGCTTGATTCACTCTGAGCCCGGATCGAACATGGCTGACCTAATTTGTGCAGGAAGTATGGCGGACATTTTGAAAATCTTGTATTCTTCTACTCAGACTTGTGGTCGAGAAGGTTTGGTTGTATTATTTTTTAACTTTTTCATTTCAGCACAGATATGGCTAGAGCAGAAACAAAATTTGACATCCCCCCCCTCCCCTTCCCTGAGATCGTCGACCAGCAGGGTTCGACAGAAGTAAGATCATATGAACGCAATTCGTGAACTTAAGTTCACCTCACGTTAATCTAAGTCCACTTCACGCGAACTTGATCTGAGCTTAAACGCTATTTTGGACGAACCAATCTGGGTTTGATCTCAGCCTATCCTGGTTGTTTCACCTGAACTTCAATTTTATATCTAAATTTCCGTTCTCCTCGCATCAAAATCAGAACCGAATGCAGATTCCAAAACCAAGGGGAACTTATCTGATCTGGAAACTACTCAATTTTCATAGAAATGAGCTTAACTTTATCTTAGAGAAATTTTCTCCCTTAGTGAACAGAACTTGATCTGAACTGACTTTTTTGGTGAACTTGCCGACTAGTGAGTGCCCTTTAACTACCGCGAATAATATCAAAGCAGAAACCTGGCGCTAGCAAGATTCGAACCTAAGACTTTTCGCATCTAAATGCAATGCTCTGTCTCTCGGCCATCATTCTGGCGGTCGATAGAGTTATGGAGAAAGGAAATAAGAATTACAATAATCTCATGCTCATTCCACATTCACCTAAATCTCTTTTTTTTTTAATTTTGGGTGAGGGGATGCGTTGATTTGTTTCTACTAATTTGATCTTTTATTCATCTCTTTAACTATTAACAAAAACAAAAGTAAAGGTTTGTTTTGATGTTGTATTCCAAATTCCAAAGCTAACCCATTTTTACCTGTCAAGGGGCAACGAGTTCAGAGCACTAGAATTCTCAAACCCTCAAAAAGTTACGTAGGCAAATGTGGAATGAGCATAACAATATTTGTGAAACAGATGACGTAGATGATGAAGAAATGAAATACAAGACAGGAGAGCAAAGTGGAGTCTAGGGTGAAACAGAAAAAGAAATAGTCTAGATCCAGAGACAACACCCTAGCAGAAAATACACAGCCAGTGTGCCATCAGCTATGATGAAAATTACATAAGAAATCACTCAGATTATGTCAGTGCTGTCCTGCAAATCGATCAACCAGCGCGAAGTCTGAGGTAAGGTTAGATTATCAGGGTCTTGCGAAACAATGGCGATTTATAAGCTAGGGCAGAAAAGCTTCAGGCAAATGATTATATCACATTGTCTTTAGTTGGTACTGTTATAGAAACTGATTTTATGTAAAGTAAGAATTATTCAGTAATCAAAACATGGCGAGGAAGAGAAAGAGAAACGTTCAAGTCATACAAATAATATACTGGCAATAATTACATGACAATAAACTGGTCTGGGACAGCAAGCTTGCAGTGGAGTACAAGGACAAAATGGGTATGATGAGAGTTAGTGGAGGAAGACATGGACTAGATATCTGGCCTTCCATCAGGTCGACGGAGGTATAGATCTCACTTCTTTTAAGGTCATCAAACCATGTTCACAGCAGCTTCAGGTTATCTTGCGAAATGCCTAACCCAAGCGGATAATTTACACTGTCTGATGAAAGTTTCACACCTACCAGTTGTTTGCTTGCCTTGTTTAAAAGACTGTAAAGGAACAAGGTTACGTCATTTCATGGTAGTATCTTAACAACTGAAGCAACATTGGTAAGGTGGTAGATGTCAAACAGTAACCCTTCTATCATATTTATGACCAAGAAATTTTTTTTTCAGGCCACATGGGTAAGCATGTTGCCAAAAAAAAAAAAAAAACCTTGTGGTTTTGTCACATAGTGTAGATTATTCTCTTGCCTCAGACAGATCGCAAGATAACTAATGCTGTAAACATAGTTTGTTGACCATAACATAAATCAGATCAAGAACTCACTAAGCGTCTTGGAAATTTACAGTGCCATACAATGTTATACATTTCATTCCAAATACAAACACATAAAACAATAAATAAAATATATCGTCATGGTCATTCCACATTAATTTTGCTTAGGTCATTATTTGTTGCCTTTGTTTTTGACGATTCTGAATTGGTTATATTTTTATTACTTCCATTTATTATTTTTTCCCTGTTGAAACAATCAAGGGTTTTGACTCATTACTTTTATCCCGATTTTACAAGCTAGGCCAAGTCTGCCTCTTTGTTTTGCTTTGAACAACAGGTTGAGAACACTAAATTTCTCAAAATCCTCAAAAAATGACTTACGCAATTGTGGAACGAGTGTGACCATATGTAAATTTATACATCGGGTGAATACATGTTCCAGAGAGAGCACTCGCCTCCCCCACTCTTTCGCAAAAGACTTTCTCTGCTCCCTTCCCATGGAGTATCTCCGAAATAGATAAGGGTAGACTGTGATCGGTAACTAAATTGACATTGTGCCATACACGAGACTTTGAATCATGCTGTGGTGTCACTGAACTCAGCTAGCAGGTCTAAACTGAACCTCGTGCAGTATTATACACTGCCGAATTTCTGAGTTCTGTCTGAACATTTCATAACTACAATAACATTGTGCCATAACGAGACTTTGAATCATGCTGTGGTGTCACTGAACTCAACAAGCAGGTCTAAACTGAACCTCGTACCATATTATACGCTGCCTTGTTTCTGAGCTCTGTCTGAACATTTCCTAACTAAAATGACATTGTACCATACACGACACTTTGAATCATGCTGTGGTGTCACTGAACTCAGCTAGCAGGTCTAAACTGAACCTCGTGCCGTATTATACGCTGTCGTATTTCTGAGCTCTGTCTGAACATTTCATGGGCCATTGGCTCTGTCTGCGTGATTTACTCAGCATAGTATGCACATCTGAGCAGTTCCGGAATCCCGTGAATTCCAACAAAATTGAATCTTTCAAGGTTGTTTTGTTTTTCAGCATCGTCCACAGCGAGTAATGGGAAAAATCTCTCTCTCTCTCTCTCTCTCTCTCTCTCTCTCTCTCTCATCTATCTATCAATCTATCTATCTATCTATCTATCTATCTATCTATCTATCTATCTATCTATCTATCTATTTATTAAACATAACGCCCACACATACACTCTCTCACACACATGTATGCACGGAAGAGAGCACACACACATACATATATACACACATGCATGTAAACACACACACACACACACACACACACACACACACACACATACACACACTCACATAGAGTTATAGAGTGAGAGAAGACTTGGAGATGAGAAATCATAAAAAGAACAAAAAATGAGAAAAATCGCACAGAGCTAAGAATTGAGATAATTGTCAGAATAGCGTATTCAGTTAGAAAACGAGGTACAAAAACAGCAGTGGCTGTCATAACTTCAGCATGCACATACCCAGGCGGTCAGATCTTCTACTTTTGTCATTCAGTACTGCGAATTCAAGAATCAGTTCAGTATAGTTTTGTTTTAAGATAAGATAAGATAAGATAAGATAAGATAAGATAAGATAAGATATGGTATGGTATGGTATGATATGATATGATATGATATGATATGATATGATATGATATGATGTGATATGATATGATATGACATGATATGATATGATAAGATAAGAATAACTTTATTATCTACAACATGGAAAATTGCCTTGGTTGCAGTACACATGTACCCAGTAATAGTAATAACATGGATCACGACATAGCAAAAGACAATAACACTCTTCGCACGCATCCAGACGTCCAGAAACATGACATACATAAAATAGAGTATACATACATACATACATACATACATACATACATACATACATACATACATACATACATACATACATATATAAAGTCTCAAATCAAAGCAGTCCTGGAAATACATTTGAGTAATATTATCAGCACTAAGCGGTTGCACAAAGCTCAAACTGTCGGGTGAGATGGAAAACACGGATAAGCGCAGACTGTCAGGCTTAGAATCGAACCCAATAGCCTTAGATTTGAAAGACTTCAGATTATGGAAATAGGTATGAAAAGTCGAATGTGCCATGACACAGATTTTCTCATTGTCATTTACATTTCTAAGAACTCGATCTCAAAGACAAAAACCCATCGTCGAATTAAGGGGGGAAGGGGCAGCAAAGTGAAATAATCTGATTTGCTAAAAATTATGCAAATACGTTATCCAGTATGGGCGTTGCAGATCGCTGAATGGGCATCTGTTTTCGAACACCGTGTCTCGTTTGCTTGTGTATTGGCTTTCGGAGATTTTGTGTGATGGTTAAGAGAGGTGAGTGAAAATCGAGTGCTTGAGGAACATGCGTCTTTGCAATGTACTATGTGTGATATAATGTTGTACTGTGAGAGATGAGAATGCATTACTGTATATTATGAGAGTTGGCCTATAACCTAATAAAAGTTTTGAACTTGAACTGCTATACATTTTGAACTGAAATGCTGTAAAACAAATCAGCAAAACAGGCTGCTCTAAATCCAGTTCTTTTAGCAGTTCATCCCCTGTCACATATCACTCAGGGGCTGAAATGACAGTTTCCTTTCGAGCCTCTGGAAGATACAGACAAGTGATCATTCCCAGGTTGTTGTTTTTGTGTTTTTTTTTGTATCATAATCCTGTCATCATGATTTTTTTTGTTCTCGCCCTGAATGACGCACAGCCACTGTCGTCTCTTTCAAAGATGGCCGAACCCAGTCAGCTGACGTAAACCACTGGATGTAAACAAGAACTACCGGTATTTGTCAAGACCCACTTTTGATAATTACAGGTAACAGCTTCGTCGATATACGCGGCGTCAGGCTTGTGAGACATGGGAAATTGTGCTGAAGTGCTCACGCGCATAAACAAGACGGCCATGTCGATAAAATGTGATGGTTTAGCAGGATCGTAGCTACCTTTGTTCTGTGTGTAAAGAGTGAAAAGGGGAGGGGGAGAAGATCCCAGAAGAAGACAGTGTGGTAAGAGGGAAGAGATAGAATTTCCGCCTCTGAAATATACAGGAATTAATTTTATCTCCGGCGTCGGCACGAGTAAGAAAGGGGAGGAAGGAGAGGGCGGGCCGCTCTTCTTACCCTCTCCTACACAGTCGAATCTTGATAATATGACGTTTCCAGTGCACTCTATCACATCAGTCGTGATTTGCGTGAACTTATTATGGTCTCCACCTCAGCTGATGAACTGGCTCATCTAATACTGCAGATTCCATTTAATGGCTATACAATTATTCCTTATCGAAACACTTCAGAAAACAGATCTTTTTTTTTTCTTTTCTAGATTGTGAAAGTCGACAGCAAACAGAGCCGCTTAATCACACTTTCGCTAAATTGCAACTTTTTTCTTCTTGCCCCGGTTGAGCAGTAATTTATACGATCTGGTAGTAGTAAAAGTTGGAATAGAATTAGTTTCATTCATGATTTTGAAATGAAATGAATCACGAACTCCGGATTCGCACAATAACCTCATTTTAAAAAAAAACAACAAAAGACAGATTGTCCCTTTTAGTTCAATTACTGCCCAATATCCAGGGCAATGGCAGTCTAACAAGACTCCGCCCACGGAGAAAAAAAACATCGAGAAAGCTTAGTTGAAATAAGTGATCTGTGCTAACATAAGAATAAACCTATGGACTCTTTCAAGGCTTTGGACTGTTAGACTTAGGGTTAGACGTCTCAGTTGGTGGCTTTGTTCCAACGCCTTCTACTCTTCTCGTCGATTACCCACCTAAAATGGCTCTTTCCTTTAGAGTCTGTGGAAAATGGGGTTCAAATCCTTACTGTTAGTACCGATAAGAAACTTCCTTATTCACAGTTTTCGGCCTACCCTGTCCCTTACATTCTCAGCTGTGCGAATGTATATTGAGGTCTCCACCTACCGCAAATGCCATATTGGTAGTTGTGCCCATTGAGCTAAACTTCACAATTTGAGACAAAAGTTTTTCTTCGACTTTGTAGATGGTATGTCGAGGCTAATTTTGAGCTGGTGAGACAACATAATCTCAAAGTTTGATCACTGGCCACAGGCTCCCGAAAAATTAAAAAAAAACCCAGACAAATTATGAATCACTTTTGATAACAGCAGAGATACTCACACCTCATGGTGATAATGTCAAGGTCGGCGTATCTTGCCACTCGCTAAGGGTTAAACCGCTATTTTAAAAGCATGGGTTAAACTATTTTGGCCACAAAACACGTCAAGCAATTAATCTGTATATTATGTTTATTACCACCTTCACAGCAGCAAAACAAAAGAAGAGTTCGACAGATCCATTGACAGTGAAATTGCTGTACGCCATGTACGTCATTCCAGCACCTTGATATGAACTGACAAGCCTTATGTCAAGCCTGAAGTTAATTACAGTCCAATCTTTCATTTGAAAAAAAAATCTATGATTAAAGATAAAGTACATTATCAAACAATAATTACTTAAATACTTAATGATTTTAATCACTTGACACTCAACAGTCTGGACAAAGCCTGAGGTCTTAAGTAGTTAAGATAATTAGTGTTAAGGACATTCATCATCACATGAGAAGACTTCTAGCAACAAGCGCCATGGGAATTAACCTTAGGAGGACTCAATTACTTTTTTAACATACAAGGTTATAATAGTGGAATTTAGAACTGTTTACAATAAGTGGATCGTTTATTTAAATAGTGTGAATGGTTTTGAAAAAAAAAATCATTTTAGATAACCACATCGCTTGAGCAGGTCTCATAACACGATTTTCTTTCGTAATAAGGTTGTTAACGTCATTTGTGAGGGAAAATTATAAGTTTAACGGCTGATTACGTAATACGATATTAATCATTATCAGTCAACACGGACGATATGAAGCTAAATTCAGAACTTGGTGTCAGGACTTTCATTTAAAGACAATCCAGGCAGACTGAAATCCACTTAATAGCAACTCCTACAAAATAGTTCTGTTCTGTACAGAAACTCTTCCAAGCAGGTGCTCTCTCATTTTGTTTTAATGCGATGAAAAGTCAAATAACTGAACAAGGTACATGACGAAGACGTATAAATACGCAATGAACAGATTTGGCCACTGTGGCTTGAGGAATGTAAGTCTATGCAAGTTTCTATAAAAATGCGCACTCCTGCCTAACTTGGAATTCTACCACTTGCCAAACAAAAAAAGATTTGGCTGAAGACTCTGATGTTTTCACTATTCCAAAATTCACTTGTTTTCTCGGAGTCGCCACGAACCACTGATGTACTTTCGTATCTAACAGTTTTGTTAAGGGTAACAAACCAAGACATCGACTACCCCTGTGGCCGTATGCATAATCCATGTTAGTTAACATATTGCGTTAACCACGGTGAACACAACTTATGTTTTGAGAGCTTCCTGTGGTTACCGCAGTGCGTTAATTAACGTATGGATTATGCATACAGCCACTGGTTCACACGATGGAGACACGTCATAGTAATAAATGGACTAAGATAGTATTATATGGACTGAAATTATAAATAGAGATGTATAAGACTAAACACCGATATGACATAAATGTGGAACGAATATTATAAAATCATTCGGTCTCAGAGATGACAGTTTCAGGACAAGTTTTGACTGACCAAGTGTGAGTCGATCCCGTAGTTTTTAATATGCTTTCTTCTACAAGTTAAAGCTCTCTTTTTTCGCAATATTCTGAACAAGATCTGCTAAAATCTAGATCTAGATTTAGAATTTAGCAGAGGTCAAATAAACCCAGACAGCCGATGTAACCAAACCAGATTTTGGAGTCTCTACTCAAACAAGGACTCGTAATCAGCTCCGAAGGTACAGGCGACGCGGGGAGGCTGAGAGGAGGGGGCTAAGGCCCCCCGGTTCATCTTTGACTTAATTCCGCTTTGCTGTTTACCGTTCCTTGCTCACTTGACAAGGCGGAAAACGTCAAGTCTGAGCAGGCCGGAAGTGCCAGTCACTCGCAACATGTGGTCCAAAATTTGTCTTGGCGCTGGAGTGCAAACAGGCAAGCTGTGATTAACTCGTGGTTTCCGTCATTGTCTCGTGTGGTAATATTCAGGAATGGATGAATAGCTTCTCCGCTTGACACGTACTGTAAATGGCTGGAAATTGCTGCTTGTTTCCACTTCCTTGTTCTTCTCATCTCCACGCTTAAGCTTACCCCTCTTCCTTTTCCCTTCCCTTCCCTTCCTTTCATCCCACCCTCTCCTATGTTCTACTCTCCTCC
>JAWQUT010000380.1:573743-588844 GCA_033807755.1 Ellobium chinense
CCCCTCCACCCCCCAAACCAACATATATAAAGATGCCACATTACAATGTTTGACTAACGACCAAAGAATATCTTGAACTCTAAACATACCGACAAAGATTATAAATCTTTTCCGTGTCGCAACACCTGTGATGATGGTGATGGTATGATTGCTGGGTAACGGCAGAGATTTGGTTGATTGGTATTGGTGAGCATGCGAGGGGGATTGTGGTAGTGGTGGTGGTGGTGGTGGTGGTGGGTGGTGATGGTAATGATAGCGGTGATGGTGATTGTGGTGTTTATGGTGATAATGAAAGGGATGGGAGTAAAGTCCTGATTCGATAGTAAAAACATAAGGAATTCAGAACCAATTCATAAGGACGAATAAGCCGAGTTTCGAGTAAAACGAGGTTCCAGGTCGTGCGTGAGCTCCTGTTTTAACACCAAAAATCTGTTATCACTACTCTTTTACCTCACTCACGGCCACAGTCAGGAACTAAGGACTACGTGCAAAGCACCCTCTCTGTATTTACTCACCCCGATAAACAACCTGTTGACTGTTACGAGAGAAAGACGCAGTATGGGCCATTGTTTCTTCTACTGCTCTTCAATCTCAGACAGACTGGCTCCTGTAATTAGTCAACAACAATGCGTGCAGCTCGTCCTAAGCTATCGGCTATTTCTCACCGGAGCCCCAGGCCAGATCCTGATTCCGGCTTAATCATCAGCTTAGGTCATAGTGACCCTTAGACCCGCGTACGTCAAACATCCCGTCCTCTATCTCTTTGCCTTTGTTTTTTTCTCTCTTTTCTTGTCCTTTCTGTCTCTCCATTGCCTTTAATCCTTCCCATATTCCTCAAAAGCTACTCCAATCATCTGAAGTTATCAGCCTTCTCAATACTTCTGTTTGTTACATGCGATGCAAAAGGGGCTCGTTTTCATGACTATGCCATCCATAGTTTTGCAAGTAAAGGAAGATTTTTTCTTCTTGCGATAAAAAAAAAAAAACAGAGAGAAACTATGCAAGTAGAATTACACGAGCTGATGAGATGGCTTATGTATTTTAACAGACTCCACTTCATTGCAGTCCTTATAAATGCAATTGTTGCTTAATCGAAAATTTTCAGAATTCAGATCTGTTCTCTAGAATGTGACAGTCTTCAGCAAATGGAGCCCCTTAATCGCATTGTCGTTAAATTGCAATGTATTCCTATGCTCCGGATGAGCCGCAGTTTATATGACTCAGAGCAACTAAACCTTGGAATAATGTCAATTTCATTCCTGACTTTAAATTTTTTTTAAAAAACGAATCACAAACTTCTGATTCGCGAGAAAATCTCTATTATTTCTTTGAAATGTTTTGTTCCGTTAAGTTCAATTAGTGTAGAATATCCGGAGAAAAACAGCCCTCTAACAGATCTCTGTCTGTAGAGAAAGAAATATCCTGTAGGCTTAAAGTGATCTGAGCAAACATACGTCAAAGATGTGGACGCTCCCGGGCTGTGTTTGATCTAGTTTTGGAAATTTGAGCTGATTGCTTTGATTCAGCGTCCTATCTGTGACTGTTCGTCTCTCCGCCCTCTCAAGCTCTTATTGTTGGTATCCAAGGAAAAACTTCCCGGTTCACAGTTATGGGTGTACTTATACCTAGTCCTGCCGGCCTACTTTTGATCAGCCAGATATAACGAACAGTCAAGCTTCCCTTTGCTGGTCTGGTGGACTGTCGGCATGTTAGAATAGATCTAGAACACATCTGCGCCAGCTGCAAGCAGGACGACGATGTTATATAAGCTTTCTAGACATCCGTCTATAAATTTCCATTCCTAATAAACCCAGGGTTAAGTTTGTTTGATCATTGCGGGTGCGCAGTATGGACGGACAGTCCTTTGGGGATTCTTAGGAACGGAGGTATTAGTCTCTTAGCAAGTTAAGATGGCTGCTACTGATATGGAAGAATTAGAAATAATGCATGACTTGCAAATGCCGTGTGTGTGTGTGTGTGTGTGTGTGTGTGTGTGTGTGTGTGTGTGTGTGTGTGTGTGTGTGTGTGTGTGTGTGTGTGTGTGTGTGTGTGTGTGACAGACAGACATAGATAGATAGATAGATAGATAGATAGATAGATAGATAGATAGATAGATAGATAGATAGATAAAACGTTTTATCAACATTTTTGAAGCCGCAAGAGGTGGCCGTTATTTTGCCGATCTCCAATTTCCAGCCATTTATGCAGAAGATACCACACTCCAAAAAATGTCTTGATGGTGCGCACGACAACTCTCCACGACCAACGTGCAGCAACCAAAAAAAAACGTAACTGAGAATAAGACAGTGTTTTCGCGAATGAATGTCTTGTATCATAGCAGTCAATCGCGATACCCTTCCATCTTTTATTTTCTTTTTTTGAGTCCGTATGGTTCAAGGGAGTAGATCTTTGACTTCTTAGTTCATGTGTGCATAGATTCTACTCGTGATCCGTTTAAACGTTCATTTCGTTTAATTGCAACTTTCTCAATGGTCCGGTAGACGTGTCAACATGACTGTTCTGCACTCACAATCCTTATTTAAACCAGGAAGAATATTTTCTTTAACAGCCAATGAAAATTTTTAAAAATCATCCGATAAGTATCTTGGGTAAATTCAGTGTTTACTGTAATTCCATCAAGGAAGTAATGTTCCGAATAAACCCGGAAGTGAGAGATAATATTGGCCAATAGACGTCAATGTTTCAAATACATCTGCCAGTCATAATATTTTCTCGACCATAATCCGTTTGATCAGTCAAAATTTGATTCCATCACAGAGTTTGTGCACTTACGTCCTGTGGCCGTACGCACTATCTTCGCGTTAAGTAACGCACTGCGCTAATCACGTGCTAACTCTCAAACATTAGTACTGTTCACTGCAGTTAACGCAGTGCGTTAAGTTAACGTATATGGATTATGCACACGGCCAGAAGTTTCAGTGCCCCTGTTTACAAGCCCTTACAGTAAGATCTTCATTTTTGCATGACCTTAATCTTTCATCTCCTTTTTCTTTCAGTGTCACTGGATCAGACCTCCTTAAAGAATATATATTCCACACTATTAAAAAAAATAGAATTTTTTTTTAATATATACTTTGCTTCAGATTAATTTCCATCATCAGCTTCAACTTACGATCAAGTTTCAGATTTTAAAAAAAACAATACTAGATAGGTATGGAAAAACATCCTTAATCTGCGAGGCGGTCCTGTGGATTCGCGTAAGTACAGTGCGCCGAGATGTGTGAGGTCATGGAACTGTCTGTACAAGGATTATGGACTAGTGCGAGCCTTCAGCAGCGACACAAAGTTTAGCCCTACCTATGAAGCCACTTCTTTTATAGCGTTAATTATTCTTTCTATTATTACTCTAATACGTTTCTAGAGTTTTACTTTCTAACTTTCGAAGGTTTCTGTCAAAAGCTTTATCTATTTGCATATTGTTATATATTGCAAAAGTGGCCGTTTTTTTTAATACAAATGAAGTTGGAAGTATGAACCCTGAGTTAGCATCCGTTTCTTATAATTCTTAGTCTCTACTAATTTTTGCGATCAAGGCTGACTTTGGTAGTTCACTGTAAGTCTTAAGTAGCAGATCCTTCTAGAAAGCACCAGTAGTAAGAATGGAGAAACCGATACCCTGAACACCATGTTAATGTGGTGTAACCCTCTATAGTTTTGTGGAGTAACCCTCTATACTTTTGTGGAGTAACCCTCTATAGTTTTGTGGAGTAACCCTCTATAGTTTTGTGGAGTAACCCTCTATAGTTTTGTGGAGGAACCCTCTATAGTTTTGTGGAGTAACCCTCTATAGTTTTGTGGAGTAACCCTCTATAGTTTACACGACGGAGTAACCAGATAGCTATGACGAAGAGTTATGTTAAGAGTTGCAAAAGCGAAACACTTTATTGCAAGGAGAAGAACTGCAGAAACATTTAAAAAAGGTTTTGCTGATATACATTGTGAAGTAATTCCACAACCAAACAGACCCATGATCACAGTGGTGATGATGATAGTGGTGGTGGAGGCGGTGATGGCGGAGATGATGATGATGATGATGACGATGACGATGATGATGATGATGATGAGGCCAATGATGATGATGATATCGTATTCTGTGCATTTAAATGCGTCGTTAAATATTGTTATTACATGATCATTATTTTTCTTTAAGTCCCGACGACCTCATGTAGCAAAACAGAGAGAATGTGACTTTCAAACTTCAGATCTATAACAACAGTGCAAAAAAAAATTATCCATCGTGAAAATGATTCAGATTGAGTTAACGCCTACGGTCTCGAGGCTCAGAGCAGGAGAACAAACAAACGACTAGTTTTCTTGAACTACAGTAACAATTACAACTACAACAACAACAAAAAGTTTTACTTGTGACAGAGAAAACGATGAAGGAATCCCTCTAAGTGTGAATGAAATTTGTTTATTTGAAACAACTATGAAAACGTACACAGCATAATATGTTCGGGACACAGAACAATGAGGTAAGAGAGATAACCATGTAAATTTCTCATTGCTAACAGTTTCCTACAAATTGTTTCAGTAATCTCCCCTTGCCAGAGGTAACCGATCGTATCACGAGTCGGCAGTAGGGCACTGTGTTGAAGAGGTTCACTACTTTCAAAGAATATTTTTAAAAAGATGCGAACAGAGACGCAACATACATCAGCAAGTTATATCTTTCTCTTTTTCTTTCCCTCTTTCTCTCTTCCCGTCTTCCTCTGTCTCTTTTTCTTTCTTTCTCTCTTCCTCTCTCTCTTTCTCCCCCCCCCCCCCCCNCCCCTTGGTTTCTCTCCTCTTGTGTTGCAGCACAGACATACACACACAGAATACAAGAAGAATTAAACCATTTGTCTTCTCACTTTCCCTTCCTCTTTCATTCAAAGCTTCAAATGTTAACATTTCAAGATCTCATCCCCTCTTCCCTCTCCCCACAAACACAATGTACAAAACCCCACACGCAGTCGGTATATACTTATACAACCGTACATTTCCGTTTATAAATACCTGACCATAAATTCTTTCCTGTAATAACACTCCAGTGCATATCGCAGTCCGGAAATAATACAGTCGTAATTCCTTATATGAAACTGAGGGCTAATGATGGTATTGTTTCCGGACGGTGAATATAACTTAGACAAGAAATATTTTATTATACCGAATATTTTGGAGTAGAGGAAGCTAATGCAATCATAGAATACAATAGAACTAAAAAAATATAATGTATATTTTTGTTTTGGATATTGTGATGAAAACTTTTGTTTAGACTTTACAAAAATAATGAGTCTACGCTCCTAACACTAAGTTTTCCGTTTCGCTTGTGTCGTTTCGGTCGTAAAGTGTCGCCATGTCGTCAGCTATAGTTTGTATCCTCCTGTTGAATCCTCTCTCTCTCTCTCTCTCTCTCTCTCTCTCTCTCTCTCTCTATGTGTGTGTGTGTGTGTGTGTGTGTGTGTGCGTGCGTGCGTGCGTGCGTGCGTGCGTGCGTGTGTGTGTGTGTGTGTGCGTGTGTGTGTGTGTGTGTGTATGTGTGTGTATACTTAAGGCTTCTTATAAACTTGTTAAACTTGTTGGATTTGTTATGATTTTTCTTACCATTTCGTTAGATTTACTACTCTGAACTAGTAGCAAACCACCTCAACTACACTAACATATTATTGGAGTGGGATCAGCTTGTTTTAGACTACTGTAAAGAGCTACATGAATACGGTGACACTTGTACCGTAATGTAATTGAATGGTCAGTGTCGAGGCCCCCAAACAGACTTCCATGATCCGACTACTCTTTACGACGGTGACCCAGATTTCACAGATAGTTTCTAGGATTGCCTGAAGGAATCATTAATTTCATACATGTCACCTGCAATGAGGCTGCCAGTTCCCACCGGTTCCCAATGGCCAGGTTCCTTTCTGTCCTAAGGTCAATCCGGCTTTGCCTTCGATCTCAGGAAGTTACTATAGACACCAAAATGGGGTATTCATTGTTTTCTAGCACTTTGTATTTGTTAAAGAATCGCAGATTAGTGTCACCATATCGTACCGTCACACGAACTCATTTTGTCTGTTTTACTATCTGGCTAAAACATCAAGGGCACAATATTTTCGCCGTGTTATATTTAAACGATCGCGTAAATCCTAGCACGCATGCTCACGCGGCGTTTCCGCTGTCTTAGATAATATTATCCCACATGTTAGACTATCTCTTGGCCAGAAAAGATGCTGTAAGCAATCCCAAAATGAACATATAATCTCTTATTACTCAGGGAAGATGAAAATACTGTAGACCGTTCCTAAATAGTCAACTCCAATCAAACTAACTTCTGGTTTAGGCAAAACAGTAGAGTGACTGCATCACCAGTGGCCGTATGCATAATCCATTCGTTAGTTAACTCAGTGTGATAACCACAGGAAACACCCAAAACATTAATGGTGTTCACCGTGCTTAACGCAATTCGTTAATGAACGCATGGATTATGCAAAGGCCACAGATCTCGCTTCTGAAAGTAAAAGATGCAGCAGTCAATGACAGTCTATGTAACAGACCATAACCGCCAGATATATATTTCTCTGACAATGAAATAGTAGAATGTGGAAGTCACGAATACTGAAATTGTAGTTTGCGATGGCTGGAGAAACGTGCATGCATTTTATAACTGAGTGGGATCCATAGACAATCTTGCCAGATGGCCTCCCCACAGCGCCAAATCTGACTGCTTTTCAGATTTGCTTGGCGCTTTTATCACGCCATTATTCTTTGACTACTTTAGACTATTTTCGAAAGGCTCAGGTTTTATATAATTTCTATGATTTTCTCATCATTTCTAAGTGCAATCAGTATGTATTTTTCAGTGAAAATATGGAAGAAGAGAACTTTCAGTGCACACTTTGTGAATGAGATGAGACAGTTGGACGATTATACTGTTGATTACTTCCCACTTCTCACATTTTCTGTATAATATGTAATAGTATTTGACATTATTTGGAGTGGCGGCGTGGTCGTGTATAGACGTTTACCTGATTCCAAACTGACGGCGAGGCGATGGGTGCCGACGCAGAGGTCGCGGGTTCGATTTCCACCAAGGAGTGGCGGCGTGGTCGTGTATAGACGTCTACCCGATTCCAAACTGACGGCGAGGCGATGGGTGCCGACGCAGAGGTCGCGGGTTCGATTCCCACCACATGACTTCCTTTCCTTCTTTCCTTTTCTCTCTGCATTTGTCTTCTTAAGCACTTCCCCTTTTATTCTATTTGACTCCCATTATTTCGGTTTTCAAACAGATTGGCTACAGTTTGGCTTCTTTTGAGGATTTTGTTGGCGGTTTTTTTTCTTTTTGGCGGTTTTTTTTTCAAGTTTGGTTTGGTTCCCTCATAAATTCTGTATGGCAACAATGTTCACAGAACAGCCAATTGATAATGAAAATGGTATTCAGAGGGCTGAACAGAGATAATGGAGTAACAAAGGCCTTGTCGTATGTTCCAACAGTGGCAGTGTGATGTAATTTGAACCAAATGAATGCCAGGAGTCGGGTTGCCAGCCACAATCTGTTGCTCAGTAGGAATTTGAGATTAGGTGGGGGGATTTGGAATAGGCTTTGTTCATTATAGCAATGTAAGGGTTTCTTTCTCTTTTACTTTCTCACTCTCTAGTCTCTAGCGATCTCTCTCTCTCTCTCTCTCTCTCTCTCTCTCTCTCTCTCTCTCTCTCTCTCNCTCTCACTCTCTCTCACTCTCTCTCTCTCTCTCTCCCTCTCTCCCGCTCTGATATTTTTTTCTCCTCCACCCTATATGCTCTCTTAATCCTTTAATCACCCTCTCTCTCTCTTTCTCCCTCCTCTCTCCTTCTCTCTCTCTTTCTCTCTCTCTCTCACACACACACACACACACACACACACACATACAGACACACACATACACTCTCTCTCTCCCTCTCATCCTCTCTCTCTCTCTCTCCAAATAGCATCCCCAGTTTTATCTCCAACTCGTATCTTAATCATTTCCCACAGACATTCGACAATCTCATTTCTGTCTGCCTGCCTGCCTGCCTGCCTGCCTGCCTGCCTGCCTGCCTGCTTGCCTGCCTGACTGTCTCACTTCGCCTCCTGATTTATTTCATGATCTTTACTTAACTTCTCACACCATACACCCCCCTCCCCCCCTTCATCCTCCACCCACTGATACCTTGGACCCATATGGTTTTGTTGCTCGCTAACACAATATGTCTGGTCTTGCGGTCTAGCCTCGAGACGATTTCACTGCGGTAACAAACGTATTGTCAAAAGACAATTTAATTTCGCAGCTTTCCCCGGAAGACCATTGATTTTCCTTTTCTTTATATTTTTGTTTTGTATGGCTTGCTGAAACAAAAAGGTTTCATCATGATTTTTATTCTCACACATAATCACTGTTTTCACTGGGAACCGCAAGGTTGTTTTATTTTTAGATTTCTCATTTTTACTTGAAACCATCTGTGTAAGAAAACAAAAAAAATCATAAGCTCAAATTCGTGTCATCGAGAACGCCGCGAGGAAGCCACAGATTGCAGTGAGAAAAAATCCCAGAAGACGTGTTATTCTTTAATTTTGTAGTTGTCTTTTTGGATGTTTGAGAAGTGACTGGATCGCTGTTGAGAGGTATAAATTCAAAAGAGAGTAACAATAATGTGTAATGGTCGCTTCCCATTATGTGGCTTTGGCGTGCCATCGAGTTACAATCATCACGGGTATTTATGGGGAAAATGGAAGATATAAACGTGATTATGCATGACTGCGGTGAAGCTTTCAGAACGGGGAATGTCGCATCGCTCATTAGTTAGTCTAAACGTTTAATCTTAACCGTTATTTATTCAAGGTTCAGGAAGCTGCAACTGGCAATTTATGTGGTCATCCATAGAGGACCGTCTAAGCCAGCCAGCCAGCCAGCCAGCCAGCCAGTCAGTCAGTCAGCCAGTCAGCCAGCCAGCCAGCCAGTCACAAATTTTCATTTTTATAGATAACATAAAGTGGTCATTAGTTCCAATTTGATGAAATGGCCCTTACACAATCACTAAATATAAAACGATCAACCCTCTGAGAAGACTGAGTTACCCTGGCTTCTTTCAGTCCTTTTTCAGCCTACCTAACATCAACAATCTTTCTATTCCTATTTTCACATTTGTGATTCTTTCTGGACAGTTTCCATCTATCTTTCCTTTTTTCTCTCATTCCTCTGATTTTTTTCATTTTACTTTTTCCATGATTCCAGTCACTCCAAATCTCACTGGGACTGTTTAGAGCTGGGATCTGTTGGAAAGTGTTCCACTGGCCCTGCCCTTAACGCTTTTCAGGATAACGAGCGCAAACAGGAAGCGAGAATTATTCTGTTGATACGCATAAATTCAGTTTCGTATCCAGCCTGTGACTGGATTTCATTTCAATATGTTAGTAAGTATGTGCCCTCAATGTTCACTATTTTGAAATGTATTTTGTATTTGTTTCCATTGCTCTTGTGCAGAACTCTGCAAGAGCTAATAAACAGAATTGAATTGAATTGAATTGAATTGACAACATTTTAATGTCAAGAAAATTGTAATAGATATGCTTCTGGGTTTCCCCATTTCCTTGTCATGAGAATGAAAAACCGTTTCAAACTGCTATCGCCATTATTTATGAAAAGCATCAAGCCGGCCATAATTATGTAAATTATTCACAGATCACTTGCGCCAGGCGAGCAACAAAATGACTGAAGAAAGGTTTGATTAGCCGTGATCGATATGTGGCCCCCTCTGCTTCTTACCCTTCTCCGCCTTCTTTCCCTCCTTCCTTCCTTCCTTCCTTCCTGCCCATACAGATCTCTCCATTTTCCGTCACGCTGTCGAAAACTGGAATTTATTGCCCGAGAATCCATTGTCGTAATACAATACCGGCCTTGTTTACATTTGTCTGTCCAGATTGTCAGGCATTGCAAGTTGACTGTTTACACCGTCAGTCAGAGCGTGAGCAGTGGCCTACATTCTGGTGTTAAAGCATTCATGGGGACAGAACTATAATTAAGTTAGCCCGGAAGAGTTCAGCTCTAAAGGCTAGGCAACGCTTATTTAATTTGTGCAAAGAAATTTGATAAGAGTCTCTATTCATTAGTCTGGAAACCGCCATCCAGAGCTTAATGCCAACAAAGAGACAAACGTTTCAAATACTGAAGATACGGAAAGCAACTTTCAAACTACGGGAACAGTTATACGAGACCAAAGATGGCTGCCGAGAACGGCGCTTCGCCAAAAATCACGCGGTATTCCAAGGACTCTACTTCTAAATCTATTGGATTATTCACGTCTGAGACCGAAAAGCTCAGAATATAGCGGACATGTCAATACAGAATGCTTGAAACGGCAAGACGAAAAACGTGCGGAACCGAACTGTGGTCATATCAATAGAGTTATAGAGCGCAGAGTGCATTTAGTTTATTTTGTAACGTGACCGTTATTTTGAGCTATTCCTGTGCTTTATAACCGGACTAGTTTGATCGCAAGAGTTCGTGTGTTTATACTGCATGATTTCTTTTGGTTACTATTTTTAATAATATGGCTGATAAGGTAGTCACGATAGTTTGGGTTGACCTACTTTTGGTTTAACGAAATGCAGTCGGTCGAATGAGAATGAATAACGACTCCAGCCTTTTATTGCCATGTCTAAATGATTCAAACTTTCAGTGGGCGTCAAATCGTCTTTGCTGATTTACTCTGCAAGGCTGAACACTACAATTAAGGTCAAGTTTACAAAATGTGTGGCATTATACATCCTACACTGACGGCACGATTGTTGCGCCTGAGTTTAAAGGCTCAGCACGCCATTATTTAAACGTCACCGCCCGCGTTCTGTCACCGCACCGGAATTACGTCATCCGGTGTATTCCCTGAAATAGCCTCCATTTTGCGCTATGATTGGCAGGTGTCACCGCGTCACTCACTGCGCTCTGAAGGTTTAGAAGCCCGGCGGATCCCTGAGGGAGGGTCACTGAAGGGACTGCTATACAAAGGAGGTCGCCTTTGCCGGAGTTCCCTGAAGACATTCTGGGAGTGCTGAGGTCTGGCAGTCTTTTCTGGGCTATCGAAGGGGAAAATTAACGAAACAAGCTAGGAACATGACGTCGGCGCCAGGTCTTGATTTGCGCATTTTTGGCAATTACTGTGGCCAAGCGGAGACGAAGGTGGGTTGTAGAGAGGTCAGTATTTTTTGTGTGTTTGCACTGGGTCGGGTGAGGGAGAACTGGAACGAGCAGACAGACAGGCAGACGGCCAAAGGAATTAACAAGTGTTGGACACAGCAAAAAATGTAGAGACATCAAATAAACAGATGGATAGAAGGACCGACGTGTTGACAGCGAACAGATTAGAAAACAGCCGGAAAGGCTGTCTGAAGGAGAGACAACACTGGACCGACGGATACACAAAACAGCTAGACAGACAAACAGATAGACAGATGGTAGAAGCGAAGAAAACAGAAACCATAACAATGAACACAGAAAGGCAGGAGTAATAAGCTGGATGTTGAAACTGGCGCTAACGCTGAGAACATGTTCGAGGTGTATTTGAAGACAGACAGACAGACAGACAGACAGACAGACAGACAGACAGACAGACGGACGGACGGACGGACGGACGGACGGACGGACAGGCAAACGCAGACAGACAGACGGACAAACAGACAGACGCAGACAGACGGACAAACGGACGGACAGCCATATGGACGGAGGAGAGACAGACAGGCGGGCAGGCAGGCAGACAAACAAACAGATGAAAGGACGGGTAGACACACAAAGAGGCAGGAAGACAGACTGACCGACAGACTGACTGACGAACAGACGCAGAGACAGACAGACAGACAGACAGACAGACAGACAGACAGACAGACAGACAGACAGACAGACAGACAAATAGACAGACTGTCGAACGGACGCAGAGATGGATAGACAGACGGACGGAGAGAGGGACAGACAGACAGACAGACAGACAGACAGACAGAGATAATGATGTGTGCTTGGAAATGCGGAAACAACATGCGAAGGCAAACAAGGAGACAGCAATGATGGGTTGCTGAAACTGTATCCGAAGGCAAGTCCGGTGTGTGTTTGAGACGAAGTGATAAACCAGCCGACGAGCCATCTGCTTGGGCGAACAGGGGTGCTCTTACAAAACCAGAGATAATAAAATATGTGTGTGTGTGTGTGTGTGTGTGTGTGTGTGTGTGTGTGTGTGTGTGTGTGTGTGTGTGTGTGTGTGTGTGTGTGTGTGTGNTGTGTGTGTGTGTGTGTGTGTGTGTGTGTGTGTGTGTGTGTGTGTGTGTGTGTGTGTGTGTGTGTATTTCAATTTCGGATCTCCCGCGGACCAGTGTGACAGATATGGGAAAGCACATGTGGTATTTTCTGATATTACGATCATGCTGCACGTTGCAAACTATAATCAGATGTTGTTATTAATTTCACATTTAGATCTAGTTCACGACATGCTATATGATCGCAACACCCGGAAATACCATATTTTATAATATGAGCATGCGCATCTCTGTCATAATGGTCCGAACTTCAAAATAAAAACTCTTTTATAATTCTGGCATCCGTTTTCGCTCAAACGCAAACGCCACGTTTTCTTGACCAGGAAAAGAAAGAGAAAAACAGAGACCGAGAGAACAAATTTGACTATACACACTATTGCAACGAGAAATCTGGCAGACTTAACTCCTTACTCCTATTTTGTATGGGCAACCGAAAACATTGTCGTATTGAAGGTACCTTCTTTTTTTCACGAACACGCTTGGGAGTTGTTGTATGCACATTACGAGATTGCCTTACACTAAGAGCTGGTGGTAACCACGAGAAACCCCCAAAATATCAATGCTGTATCGCTTAGTTACCGGTGGAACGCCAAGTTAAACAGCACGGTGCATGCAGCCGCTGGCCTTTTGGTCTCCATCTTCCTTTTGCCACTAAATAATATGGCGCTCTACTGAGCACATGGAAAGTCACATTATACGGACTCTGCTGTTATAATTACCTCCATGTATAGATCATAACAACAAAGTAGCCACTGTGAGAATTGGATAAGGAAAGATGCATGCAATGGCCCCCAGGACTGGCTGTAAGGTGAGCAATTTCAAATGAAGATTTACCCTCCAAGCATGAAAAGTTACACCATACAGACTCTACTGTGATACTTATCTCCATGTATACTGAAGATCACAATAACATAGCAGTCGCTGCGAGATCTGAATGAGGAGAAGCGCAATAGCCCCCAGTAGGGCTGTAGGATGCGCCATTTCAAAAGACCATTCATCCCACCAGCATTAGTCTGTAAGGCTTTAATGGACCAAATTAGTGGGGACCATAACTACTACCACAATGAGCCAGACACACTAGGGAAACACACGGTTTTAACCCTTTTGCTACGTCATGTCTTTCAAGTGATGATCTCACCAAATTACCGTGAGAGAATTAGAGTACGCGTGCCAGACCGTGTCCAGCTCGGAGAGCGTCCACTTTCCATAAATGTATTTCTACATGTTCTATGAATAATCTGAATTCACAGAATTTCCCCCGTGGCTGATACGCTGGGTGTTGTGTACCTCCGGGTCTTTTTCAGACGTTTTGACGCGTTATTCGTCGAGAAAAACAAGAGAAAGAAATTGGGTGCACATGTTTTAGAGTTAATAACTTTAAACATAATTATATAAATTATATATAAAGATGGAGTAAGCATCTGCCTTTCTCTGCTCCTCACTTATCATTGACTGTTCGGTGACTAAACTTCAAGAGTGTATAATGATAAATTCCCATCCAGATTTTCGTCAAACGAAATCGACGTCTGTGGTTTTTCAAGTATTCTTTTATTTCGAGTACTTTTCATCGTCTGCCGCGGTTTTTTAAGTCAAATAAGGCGTCCGTCAAGTCATGTTCTTATTTGCTTAAACCAACACCAGTAAGTTAGTTTTGTAGCCAGGTCAGGTGGTGGTGAAGGAATACACAGTGTGTTAAATCATGGTGTGACGTGGTAGTGCTGATATCGGTATGCTGTGTGAATATGATTTGAGATAATATTCTCGCAAATTTTTGCGTGGGCTTTGGCTTGTTATGTAAGAAATAAGGTATCCTGGAGTACATCAGATACGACATAGGAATGCGTTCTCGGACGTTACGGTACGTCAACGAGCTCTATGTCACAGTGGGCAGAGTGTACATGCATATGATGTGTAGCAATGGGGTTCAACATCATATTATTGCTATAGTTGAGACATCTGTTACACACATGCAGGGAAATAACAATGCTATCAACTACGGGGAACGATACTGTACTACTCTTAAGTCTCTCTCCCTTTTCTCTCGCTTCCTGTTTTTCTCTCCTTTTGTCTAATATTTCCTGCCTCTCTCTCTACCCGACTCTCCATATTACATATGTTCACCCTTATGGACATGCATAAAGCAAGAAAATCAACATGGAGAGCAACGCCTTTCTCTATCATTGTCTCTCTGCCTTCTCTCTATCTCTGACACACTCTCTCACTTCCTACCTTCAACAATACCCAATAATCCACATTCGCGTGGATATCGGCAGTGGTCAATGAAAGGAAAAGCAAAGCATCAAGACAAGAAAGAAAGATCCCGTCCCTTTTCTTTCTCTCTTCTCTTTCTCTCTCCCTCTCTCACTCTCCCTGTTACACATACATATAAAACCACTCACTCCCTCACTCACTCACTCACTCACTCACTCACTCACTCACTCACTCACTCACTCACTCATTCCCTCTTTCCTTCCTTCCTTCCCTCCACAATAGCTCATAACTCACACTAACGTGCACGCACACAAAAGTCCAAGCCATTCAAGGTTGGTCATTCTCCAACGGGGCAAATGAGCCCTGATCAGTCGCAATTCCCCGATGAATGCAGAACGACCGAGTCGAAGACGTTGGTCCTTCTGTCTCAGTGGCAGCACAAGTTAACCCCATCATAGGTGTCGATAAGGGGCAGGGGGTAAGAGGATTGGGGCCAGGGACCGAAGACGTTGTTCCATCTATCTTCCCAGCAGCAGAGGTGTCGACAGTGTGGGGGTGGGGGGTAGGGGGACGG
>JAWQUT010000380.1:592190-606692 GCA_033807755.1 Ellobium chinense
AGGTAAGGTAAGGTAAGGTAAGGTAAGGTAAGGTAAGGTAAGGTAAGGTGAGGTGAGGTGAGGTGGGGTGAGGTGAGGTCAGATGAGGTGAAGTGAGGTGAAGTGAGGTGAAGTGAGGTGAGATAGAAATTGTAATTATTCATTGATGACTTTCATATCGTTTTGCTTCTAAGTGTTGACAGATAGATATATATGCGTTGATATTCTGCATATAGTGTAAATACATTTTTGGGGGCAGGGGGCGGGGGGGGAGGAAGAATGGAAGCTCCGGGTGGGCATCTTGCTCTATGGAGACCATAAATATCGTCAAATAAGCAAATAATATAGAAACGAATAAGCTGTACTGTATATAATAGCATCGGAATAAGAACAATATAAAGTACCAAGTTCGAAGTACTGATAAAATTCAGGTCGGCGTCAGGTCATTTTATATATCTGACGTCCCTGTTCCTGTTGGTCAGATCAGAATGTCCTCCTTGCTGTTGTGTTTGTCTGTTGTGTGACACTCAGTAAGACGCCAGGAACAGGAAGTAATATAATAAAGTACACAATAACAGTTCACATTGCCTTCCAGCTCAATGACAAGCTTATTTGCCCGAAGCCACTGAGTAGTACTAGACCAGATGCTATTTAACGTATATAGTAGATCGCATAGATTACATAGATCCAGGAGGAGATAATTAGCGATCTTGACACTTAACTTCCTGTTTTTTCCAGACCATGTTGAGAGGCACGACAAGGGGACATAATCAAGACGGTCGGCTAATAGTCCCCCTTGCAAACAGGAAATGGCACCGGTAAATGGCTACCTCTGTCTCTATACTAACGACAGTAATCATGACTGATAGGGGGCTTGGATGGTCCACGGTCATCCGGAGGTGAAGCAAGATGATGGTCTAATCTGGTTTTGCTGACCATGGATCAGGATGATGGCGACAGAGGATGACGTCCACGAAATATGAAGATAACGATGGTGTAGGTTAGTTTGCAATGTTTATAGGACACTAGAGTGTTACCATTGGTCGATTTTGAGTCAAAGATAGTTGCTTATCTCATGCATACTGTGATGTTTCTTTACTAGATTTAAGAGCGAAAATTGAGATCGGTGGCAACACTTTGGCAATGATATCTCCTTGTACCAAACTAAATTTTACTCTTAAACATAATTTTTTAAAAACACAATAAAGTATAAAATCACTGTGGGGGACGATATCGGTCTCGACCACCGACGATACTGACGCTGTGAATACTCACGTCAGCAGACATTTGATACTGACTGACGCATCGCTCTGCTGAGGCTACGCTGTCGGTAATGATCAATGACATTTACGATAACAAACACAACAACTGGTCACAACAACAGAAAACAATGCGCTTTGCTCATTCCCAGTGATGTTCCTTCATAATGTATGGCACCGTAGTGGGTACTGGAATTACATGAAAACAAACCAAAAACAGTCTCCACTATCCCATTCCTCCCCTCCCTAACACCACAGCAACACGACTTTCCCGGAAGACCAGTGATGTTTTTGCAGTTAAAACTTATCCATTGGCAGCTTTTCATTTTGACAAGTTTGTAATTTTGTTTTCTCAGCCAAACAACAGGCCTTGTACGGTCTCACGGTCAAGAAGACCATGTCCTATTAGAGAAAATCGTACAAAGAGCTCTGGTGAAAACATCAAGAGCGGACAACAAAAATAATGCCCTACTGGACCCCCACCAAGGATAGGCAGCGTGGCCGAGCGGGTTGTGAGTCGCACTCAGAAACTGAAGACTGTCAAGTCTAAGGTTTATGTGTCTGACTCGCGGGCCGGACAGTTTACGTTGTAGTGTCCTTGGGAAGGACACTTCACCTCCATTTCCCCACTCGATTTAGGTGTGTATATATATATATGAGTGCCTGGCTTTAGAGCTGGGGGATCAGAGCGCTGCACCGCTGAAGACCAGCAATGACGTTGTTATGTATTTCATTTGTAATAGTATGTATTTACATGTATGATGTGTATTGTTCTATATGTTTGTTTTATGAATGAGATGCATAACATTGTATGGCATTGTAAAGTAATATCTCTACGGGGTAAATAAAGTGACATTTTTATTTTCATTTTCATCATGGAATAAAGATTCCATCGACCTCCATGTATACTGTATCGTAAACTTAACTGAACGGAGAATGTGAATATCCTCTAAATTCAAGTGTGCTAAATGTTCTGTATAGCATTACTGAGCTGTGATATCAGTCCAATAATATGTCTGGTTTTGGTTGTTTTTTTTGTCAATCTAAATATCAACACAGACAAACATTTTTGTGTCTACAAATCTAAGAATCAGCAAATTTGCAGGAATGTTGTGTGAAACAAACAGCCGAACCACATCTGTAGATATTTATACAAGCTCTCCTTAACCCTCTAGTGCCCAGCCCTATTTACAATGGTACAAAAAGTCCGAGCTCCAGTTTTTGGATCATTTCTGGATCCACTATGCTGGAACAAGCATCAAAATGATAATAATAATAATAATAATGTGGTTTATAGGTCTCATACCCAGGTTAATGCCCGCTCATGCGACTTCACACTATTATGGTGGGGTGATGATCTTGGTTTGCTTTTTCTTTGTTCCACGAAATGTATCAGATCTGATACGCTGGGCACTAGAGGGTTAATTAAGTAAACATAATGGATAAGCTGACGGATAAAATATGCTAAATGATTTCATTTGACGGCCACCCCCCTTATAAACACCATCGAATCCGAGCAAGCTGGATTCATAATGCCTGCTGGAGACAGCAAAATATGTAACCTACTGATATCATGCGAATGGATGCCAGTTTTAAAGATGAAACAATCCAGCTGGAAGCCGGAAAACACATTTTATATTTTGGGGTCAGACGATGCACCGGTGATGGACAAAAAAGGGATCTGCTGAGGTAACTTAGTAACTCGAGCGAAATTTTCGAGACATTAACATGCAAAAATAACAAAATCGTGAGGTGATGTTTTTTTCTTGTATCTTTTTAGGTGTTGTTGTTGCGTGTATATATATATAAATAAATTTCCATTCTGTCTTCATTCCCTCCTACAAAAATAAAACAATTACTTTCAACTCACCACCTCGGATATTCGTGTGAACAGGTGAAAAATTAGAACGACTTTGTATTTTTCAATATCTAAAATCCCTTTGGTCTATCATCTGCTCTCTATGTCTCCGCTTCTTTCACCAACTTAAAAAAAAAAAGGAGACATTAAATCTTCTATTGTTATCTCAGGATACTGTGGTTTCCTTACTCCTCTTTCAAGAATTCTTCCCATTTTAGTAACTGTTCCAGTCCAGAGAAAACTCTTTAAGAGAGAGTAATTCCTGAGAAGATAATAAGATCATTCCGTCTAAATGTCACGCACCACTCCAAGCCAGGGTGAACGTCTTCTGATGGCGCAACCACTCGGCACCCTCGAGGACTCTTTCACTCTATTCTCTTGTTAGATCAACAAATCAGTAAACAATCGCAGACTGCTGTTTTGTTTTTTTGTTTTGTTTTGTGTCAAGTAAATGCTGTAACGCTTTCCATTTCCGCAGTCACGTGCGAAGGCTGCTGCAATCAATTTGCAGGAGAGAGTTTCATGGGAGATAATTTAGATATTGCTTTACATGGCAGCGTCCTTGTACATATTTTTTTTTCTTTAATTTTGTCTAAATTGTGGAGTGAATGTCAATATATCACAATTTACTGAAATGATATTCCAAGGAGACCAAGAATTTCATGATCTATTGAACTGGCGCGTTCGTGAGTAGCTTAGTTTCTGCCAAAGGAACGCTCATTTTAAGTTGATGTTGGATGCATATTGCCACAATAATACTGACGTCGGTATTTGCACGTAACTCATTTTATTCCCTGATAATACTGCTCTATGTGTATGATGTATAACATTGTACGACATCGTCTAAAAATCTCCCTTCGGGGTAAAGGAAAACCATTTTTTTTTGTTCTTTGACCTGCACGATGTGTATCAAAACCCATCATCAGACCTCTGTCATTTCGGATCAAACACGTCCTTGATAGCGGCTAATAACAGTCGCAACTTGCAATTAGCCTTCCCTGAAGCATACCAGAAATTAATTACAAGCCTAATTACACACGCGCAAAAACATACTGCATGCATAATTATGGCCTTTGTTGGCGTAGAGCATCGTATTCCATAAATAAATTATGGAAAATCTGAAATGTTTAGCGTTAGTCTGTTTGGAACTTTAGGTCCGTTCTGATGACAAATGATAACTTGTGAATTATGGGATATTTTTACCATCGTAAGATGCATTAGTGCATCAGGGCTGAATGCGCCAATATTAGCGTTCAACATGCAGAATTAATGTAGTTCTTTATTCTCACGATCGTAAGAGTTCCCATCGTTTATGCGCAAGTTCTCACGCATTAAACGTAAGGCCGTAGCAATTTCACGAGAAACTATGCCTCTTTTTACAATTAGCTTAGTGAAGACGTTCTGAATAATCTAGATATTTCTTTCCTTAAACTTCCTTTGTGTGGGATACGACATTATACGTCAACATGAGGGCAATGTGTATTTATATATCGTGTGTATATATATAATTAATCGAATGTGATCAGTGCCTTGAAATAAGCTTAGTTCCTTGTAAATATGCGTCTCAGGTCCTCTGGCTGCGTGAAGTATGGTATTTGTGTGCACGGTCGAGACTGGAAAGTGTACGTCACACACATTACTTAACACATTTCCTTTCGAGCAGTTTGGCCAAATCATTACGGCGTTTAAGGCAAGATCAAAAGATCGTGGGTTCGATTTCATATCATGGTCATGTGGTAAATTTCTTGGTAACCGGTTTGTAAAGTGAGTACACGGC
Source organism: Ellobium chinense (assembly GCA_033807755.1). Taxonomy (NCBI): domain Eukaryota; kingdom Metazoa; phylum Mollusca; class Gastropoda; order Ellobiida; family Ellobiidae; genus Ellobium; species Ellobium chinense. The sequence continues at coordinate 597,064 of JAWQUT010000380.1, forward strand.
TATAGGGAATGGAATATATTGTCAGGATGCTAGTGATCAGCGCTTGTGGAGGGCAGGGGCACTGCAATCTCTGACATTCACTCGTGAAAGGAAAGAGCAAAAGAGCATTAATTGCTTTCTTATTGGTGACATTTTATGAAATGTCTGAACAAGTATGTGACATATTCCGATATAATATGCTCCTTCAATGAAATAAGAATAACAATAATAATAGCAATAATAACAAGTGGTATTTTGTGATGTCTCATAACAAATGTCTGCCATATTCTGAAATGTGTCACTATCGATGAATAAAATAACAATAAATTGCATTTATAGAGCGTAAGAGAGGTCATCCCAAACAGACCCTAGGCGCTTTACAATGACAACGAACTATCCTGAACACCCAAGCATATACTTATGCATACACACAGTACAATAATTTTGGCAAGATGTATATCAAGAGATTTGATTTGACAGGCTGTAAAAATTAATCAAAACAATATATGAACAACTGTTCTTCTGTATTTTCTTAAAACTGCTTTATGAAAATATTTTGTTAGATTGTTGCAAACAGACAGTTCAGGTTTGTTCATGTTTGTTTTTTGGCAGTACGATTCAACAAGAGTATTCCGAACACAGTGATCTAGTTGGCTTGTGCTCAATAAATAAGTCTATGTATTTTTATCTTTGTACTAATATTGTCTATAATGATGTACTGTTTAATCTGCATTGTGTCACGCCATTTGTTGAATGTTGTTCCAACCGCCCATATATACCGACCTGTACGCTCTGGCCTTGATTAATAAACTTGTTGTTGCTGATATGTTTGCAGGCAAAACACCACATTATGGTCTCATATAGAAAGTTGCAATCTTCAAATCAGATCTGGCTCTGACAGCGACCCACTGAAATAATTGTAAAAGGACCTCACTAGGTTCTCCGTTACATTTTCTAAACATTAAATGGGTTGCGTTACTTTGTACTCCCTACAATCTATTTATTCTTATATTCTGTGGCATCGGCCACAAGCTAGTTGCAGAAGTCCGGGCGAGACAATATTGATGATACTATCAATTTTTTTGTGTGGCATTTTCCCTAAGATGTAAAGAAATATTTTACAATTTCCTATCGTACGATGAAACTGCTCAAGCTACAGGTCGGAGGTTTTGACACGTGATTAAGGGACAGTTCTAAAGTTTTTAAAACCTGAATTTTGGTCAGTTTGATAATTAACAGGGCACTTCATTCAGGCGAGGAAATATCTCTTCACTGACGACAATATGCTTGGAAAAGTCACATTCTATACACTACCTTCCTGTGACCGTCTTCTTTACGGTGCACGGAGAAATATCATCCAGACTAAAAAAGAAAATATTGAATGTCTTTTCTTCCTAGGACAAAAAGGTCAACCGGAAAAAAAAGAGCTCAACACAAAGAGCTTCATAAATGCCACATTGGAAAGATCATCAGGAATTAAATAAAAGGTGAAAATAAAGAGTAAATAGCTCGTGGCAACTCTAGAGTCATTCTGCCATGAACTGTTGTGAGTTCTAAAAGTCTAGTTATTGGACATGTAGAATATATCATAAAAAAATTTGGCCTTTAAAGAACGGAAAACCTAGGCACATACTTATCAAAGTTACCTCTCTATTACTTTGAACTTGCCTTCTCTCGTGTGTGTGTGTATGTGTGTGTGTGTGTGTGTGTGTGTATAAAAAGGAGGGGTTCACTTTCTCTTAAAAAGTAAATCCGAAGTAACTTTTTAGCAATTTTTTTTTTTTATGGTGATTCGTTCAACTGTAATACGGAATACATCGAGTATAAAGATAATTGAATTTCAGATTTTAATACCTTTTATGCAGTTGAATTCTGCACCTATATCTGCTAATGCTGCAAGCAATAACATACCCATTTGTTTGTCTATCACAATGTACTAAGCACGTGACTTTTGTAAATTGTGGTTTTTAATTTTTCGCTATGACGAAAATAAAGCACTGAAGTTTGCAATTATTACAGATTACATATTCTGGTACCTATGCAGTGTGCTTGAGTAAAATTTATCCCAGATTCCTCTGAACTTTTGAAGTTACGGAGGGAGTGGAGGGGGGTGAGGGAAGGGAAGGAGGCACCTGGTTTGTAAATCAAATCCTTTTCCTATTTTCCATAGAAAATAAAGATAGATTAAAAAAAAACTCTTCTGTTTTGAGAGCGAGACAACAAGTCTCCAGAGGATGATACGATACTCCTGTCTAGCAACAACTTTGACCCTTTGACTCCTTGACACTCTAAAGAGGCTGGGCCATACTTGGGTCATGACTCCCAAATCGCTCTTCCGTTCATTTGGACACCAGGGAGTCAAGATCCATCTGTGACCCAGCCCCTGTTTTACTGAGAAACTAAGAAACAAATATTCTTCGCCTAGATTCTGACAGAAATGTAGAGAATTTTCTGAGATCAAAATTACTAGGTGAGATCAACATTGTGATACGTAGGTTGTAATGCTGAGCTATTTAGAATCGTTTCACTTTCTTGTGACCGTCACGTTCAGATCCCACCTGTGAAGTTTCTTTCTAATAAAACACCGTTATCCACATCACAATAGTGGGATATATATACATCCCTAATCTGTTGTTTCATTTTGCAACAATTTCTGAGTTTTGACGTCTGTCTTGAGTTAAATGAAGAAACATACAAAAGTACATCATGATTTTAGTTCCTTAAACAAAACCAGCACTCTTTGAAATAATTTTAGTTTGCTCACGTTGTGTACTGAGTTTTACTCACGAATTCGAATATTATCTTACAAGCTCGAAAGTATGGACTGAGAAGCTAGAACTTGAGTTCGTGAAGTCCCGCTGTATCTATTAACCAAAATAAGTTTACTTACTATGAAAGCTGAACATTGAACAATTCAAGTATTTTCATTTGAAATTTAATCCACATTAAGACATTGATATTACCTACCAGGGATGCAAATGACAATATCTAAACGATAATGGCCATGTCACAGTTGAGAAATTAATACAACATGTCTAACAACAGTCTGCTTGGTATGCGTCTAGCACGCTGGATTTGGTACACAGGTTATCTTCCTTTTCTGGATGTGATACAAGGTCTTCGACGCCTATTATTTTTTCTTCTTTTGGCCCTATTGTGTTATTCTACTTATACCACTGTGATTTGGGGGAAATTTCTTCCATGAGGTTAAAGTACTTCTTTTGCCCGATCTTTTAACGGGAAGAAAAAAGGGGGTCAACGCCCAAAATTTTTCACAAATGTCTATCGAAAAAGAGCACCTTGAATTCTGATTCAATATTTCATTTGGCTGGTTTTGACCGCGTGCGAATACATAGGCCTGCACACTTTTTTTTTTCACCTAGAAGGCTCAATTTGTACCCGAAACTTTAAAATTGGATGCTTTGTTTAGAACACAGGTCATTTTACACATTTCTACACTCTGACACTGGCTGGCAGGGCCCCTAAAACGAGGGATTTTATATATTAGCAGATTAATTGGGTTGTACACAGTGAGTGATTTGCCCCTCTAATAGGTGTCACAAACCTACAACCTTTGCATTTATATTATAGGGATGAAACTTGCAACACTAATACATTAGATGTGTTCGTTAATCCGTTTAAATAAATATCAAAGACATGCACCACTTATAGAATATAGCTGCCTGTTAATTTGCTCAAAATTTTATCAAAGATTCTTTTTTAAGTTATGCAGTTATTGGTTTGTTTGTTTGTTTGTTTTAAGCAAATAAACTTTTCGAAAGGTCAACTTGTGCATCAAGATAAAATGAAAAGATATTTCTGTAACTTACCTGCTGAACATGATAACGTATTGAAGACACCCAGACGTTGTTGTTGTGGGTATTCAGCCTTGTCTGCTTCACAATAAAGAAGTCGATGATTCCAGTGATGAAGAAGACGTTATCAGCAGTATGGAAAAGTACACCTTACTCCGGTGTCACAAAGTTCTTCTGTGTGCGCTTCAAGCTCATATACTAGATCTAGAAGTTTTTATACACAACTTTTTCGTTCTTTCTTCTTTGTTCTATTTTCCCCAGAAAATGTCAGCTAGTAATGTCACGGTCACACGAACTCACGGCATTGATTTCATCCGGCTCTACACTCGACGTATCTCCTGACCGTGATAATTGTCAGCTGAATTGTTTACAACTGAATCGCGGCTATTTGCACAATTTCACCTCCGCCGCCTTCCATGTAGTCGTGTATTCTTGGCCTACAAGAGTGTTACGCAGGACAGGTATCGCTTAAGAGTCGTTGCTACCGAGAATATATTTTTAGGATATCTGTATCGGTGAGTACTCTATGTATACTAAGGAATTGGTTAACGATTTTTCTTCATCATCTAATAATGAACGCCTAATTTTTTGTCCATATAATCTTTGTCACATCATTTCTTTATTTTTCCCGGTTCCCCCGTCAAAAATAATGCCAAGTCTATGTTTTCTCAAAAGACTTTTCTACGCGACTGTGTTACTCCATTTGGTCCATCCTTTTAGAAGACATTCTTATCTCTAAAGGCATCTTCCTTGCTGATCGTGTTTTTCTAGCTTTCTTCTAGTGGAAGGAATGTTAGGCTTGTGTGCTTATGTCACCTGATGACGTTCATTGAAGTCTTACGAAGATGATTTTCCTGGACAGTGCTACATGATTTAGTGTAGTTTCAGTCATGTACAGTAAGTCTTTTAATATTTAACCACTATATAAGCTACTTCAGCTTACTCATTTTTACATTATTTCTGTGAAAGATTCATTCTTACCCCCCTTTTATTTTAGTGTATTTTAAGCCTGGAGAAGGGTCATGGTTGGTCCGATAATTTGTGTATATATATAGTTTACTTAACTTATAATTTGTGATATTGCATTAACATGAATTTTTGTTTGCAAGTATGACGGAACATTCCAGTTTTTTTCTCATTTTTTAAAAAATTTATGCTAGATTATTTATGACGACATGATCAAGAATTTTTCAGGTCCAAGACTCCACTGAACTGGGTACGGGAAGGAGCAGACTCCGCATTACATTTTACAGAAGTACCCATATACAGAAAGTGGTAGAAAGAAAAGGTTCGTCAGAAAACAAACTTCGAATTGAAGCTTTGGGGTTTGATGACATATTTGCAATAAAACACAGCCGATTTTCTGAAGCAAGTCAGCACCTTCTCAACAATATGAGACATGTGGCCTAATGGTTACGGCGTTGGACTCAAGATCTAAAGGTCCTGAGTTCGATTCCCGACCACGGTCATGTTGTAAGTGCCTTGGGAAAGCATTTCATTCACATTTTCCTCAGTCCACCCGACTGTAAAATGGATACCTGGCTATAGGCAGTGGAAGATATTGTCAGAATGCTAGTGATCAGCGCCTATAAATGGCAGCGGCACTGTATGCTCCCCAGGGAGTCGAGAAAGTGCTAGAGTGATCAGGCCTGCTGGGGTAATAATGGTGTGAAGTCGCATGAGCGGGCATTAGCCTGGATATGAGACTTATAAACCGCATTATTATTATTATTATTATGTCCGGGAACGCAGTTAACGAAGAAGACTTTGTTATTTAATTATTATAATAACAACCTTGAAATGATGTTTGGTTATTGCATTTCGTCGCCTTCCACACGAAAGGGCGTATCCCGATTTTTGACGGTTTTGCGTTATCACCACCAGTACGTAGTGCTATCTCAGAACTATGTTCACACGAAACGGCGTATCCCTAGCTCAAATAGTAACGAAGATATAGCATAAAATTCCTAAGGGCTTAAGCTAACTATCAATATGATCGAATCAGACGTAAATCGCTCTCCTTAAGTAAGTGAAAAAAACAGGGATACGACCTTTTGTGTGGAAGGCGACGATTTGTATCTTACCCTAAAGATATGTATAATATATTCGATTTAATGACGTCTTTGCAACCATGTCTTAATGAGAGCACACACTCTACATCGATATACCAAAAGAAGTTCTTGGTATCGCATCGATACCTAACAATATGATACTGACCTAACAGTACGAAAGCGCGAGAAGTAAAAATCGAGGTTACTCACTCCCCGCCGACTCTAATAACATAGGTTTGTCAGGGGACTTGAGAGGTTTGTCACACTGTATGATGTAACACACTAGGCCAGCGTCGCCAGGACCCGCTTACGTCACTTGCCCTATAATTACCATGGAAACCTTTTTTTTTTCTGACTGGACAAACAGTAGGTTCAAATAAAGAAAAAAATTAGGTGAACAGAGGTGAATTCCTTGGGGGACAATAAATTAGGTAATGCAGTGGAACACAGGAGTCCGTTTCACGTGACTTTTCAAGCGCATACGACAACGCTATTTCTCTGTAAGAAGAAATATAAAACGCAAACGCGAGAGAAACTGAAACACAGAAGTCACTTTTATATGACTTCTCAAACGCATACGACAACGCTATTTCTCTGCAAGAAGAAAAATAAAACGTAAACGCGAGAGAAACTGGAACACAGGAGTTCCTTTTCTGTGACTTCTCAGACGCATACGTGAACGCTATTTCTCTGCAAGATGATAAAAAAACAAAAAACAACCAGTGAAACATTTCTAAACAAGACGGGAAAAAAGGGGGCAATAGATACCAGTGCTGTTGACACCATTGACGAAAACGAAGAAATCTTAGTCTATTTATATAGACTTCTAATGTCAACAGTATATACGGCGAGCTCTGCTTTCTCCACCTTTTTCTCCTGCCCTACAAAACATGGTGTTCTACAAAGCGCTGCCTTTGAGCGTATAGGGGAGTACATATTCCAGCTGAATGCCACGTTAAGTAAACTAGTTTTTAAAAAAGGTCCGAGCGACTTGTTTCGGTTTATATTTGAAGAATAAATCAACACCAGTTAGAAACAACTAAAATGAATTTGTTTGAAAGTCAAAACTGTTCAGAAGGTTGCGTGGCTGATGCCGTTTCCTGTGTGAATCGCCCTGCTATCATTTCCTACATGGGGAGGAAAGTAATTATTCACATAGCTTCGTAATATTTATTTAGTTATGTTTTTGGAATGTAGATAACTTGAGGGGGGTGGGGAGAGGGCAGGGACGGGATGGTCATTGTGACGTAGAACATCGGTTCGGCACAAAGTTGAGTGGTTTACTTTCTTGAAAAAGACACTTATCTTCCCCCCCCCCCCCCCCCCCNACCTCCCACCCGATCCTTACTCAATTAAAGAGTACAGGAGTACATGGCTTTAGCGTGGGAGAAATCAGGGTCCTGCATCGCGGCGACAAGCAATGGCTTTGTCATGTATTTCATTTGCAATATTGTGTATGTGTATATATGATGTGTACATTTCTTTGTGTACTTATTATGAATCAGATGTTATAATGTTGTATAACACTGTAAAACAAGTTTTCAACCGGGTAAATAAAGATTTTTATTTTCACATTCTTTTTTTTTTGTTCATGACCGAGTGTACAACAGGTGAAATCTAACTTCATCTCCACAAGCACCTCTGAATTTAAAAACTCACTGCGGAACAATATTATGTCTTTGTATTGAAATAATTTCTTTTGGATCATCAAAAGAAAATCAAACTAGTTTGGCGCGAGTTTTCGTGACAACCTCTTCTAGTTAACAAATTATGTCTTTGACTGCATCAGTTGTCGTTGTTGAAACTAAATAAACAGTAGACTGACACACAGTCCAGGATCTTTCCTTTGTTCGAGAAAATTAAAATCGATTCTACCGGGCACAACCAGAAGTACATTGTAACGCTTCACCAAGCTCATTTCCGCACTTTCAAATTGACATCCACTTTATGTAAAATCAATGTCTGAACTTTTCCTCCATGGAGATTTCCTAGATGACAATAATTTTTTTTTTTTTTTTTAACGGACCATACTCTTTGATCGTTAAAGTTTTAAGCAAGGCTGACTCTAATAGTTTTCAGTTATACAAATATACCAGGATCCTAATGTCTTGCTCCCTCCCGAATAGGATTGGTAAAGTTCACTTAAAAAGTCAGTTCAGATCAAGTTCAGTTCACTAGGGGGAAAAACCCTAAGGTCAAGGTTAGCTCAGTTCAGTGAAAGTTGAGTAGTTATCCGATTAGATCAGTTCTCTTTGATTTTAAAAAAATTGCCATTTGGTTCTGGTTTTCGAGGTAAATGTGAACTGACCTGAAATTTAGGTTAGAAAATAAAGTTCAAATTAAGCCTTAAAATGAAAAAAAAAAAAACTACAGTTCAGATTCAGAACACTTTGTCCAACTAGCTATTAAGCTCAGATCAAGTTCACGTGAACTGAACTTTGTGAACTGCGTTCATGTATCATCTCTGTTAGACCCAGCCTTGCTCCCCAACTCCCATCCGAGCATTTGACTTGTCTTTAACACCACAGCCTCCCCCCACCCCACCCCCTTGCCTGTTCCGCACCACAATAAATCCTTATCTCACAGGGGCTGTTATTTGTTGTTTGTTGTTTGTTGTTTCTGCCGAGATGTGCTAATAAAACCTGGAGAGAATTCATTTTTGTTTATTGTGATAATTGACGCTTCCGTTATTTACGATATATAGCCTCGCATAGCCTGGCACAAACAGGTGTCTACTCCACGGACACTACTTCTACTATTATTATCACTGTCAATGCTGTTGCTGCTGCTGCTGCTGCTGCTGCTGCTGCTGCTGCTGCTGCTGCCAATACTGTTACAAATACTATCACTACTACTTCTATTGAGCTACTGCTACTAATACTGCTATCACTTTAACCACTTTACTACAACTATCACCACTATCACTGCAACAACCACATGATATCAACAATCTCAACAGTCTAAATCGTTACATCTGACTGTGTTCAGAATACATACTGTATAGATTAGTCTAATGTTCTCGGAACAGAGCACAGCAGACTGCAATTACATATTGTATACACCTCTCAATCGTGTGAATTTGCCCAACGCCTTCCCACGTCATAACATATCGATCGGCATTTTAAACTCCCCACTAATCTATATTGAACTGATGCAAGAGGTCATATCCCATGTTGAACTTTCAGAACGCAGTGGTACGTTATAATGGTCAATAAGGCAGGTCCTCAATTTTAGCCCTAAATATTTGTCTTATCTGCTCCTTTTGGGCGGTCATTATGTTTGTGAATTTGTGTAAATTGTTATATCTGTAACTTTGTTAGTTGCTTTTTATAGGCATTCGTCGAGTGGTGCGGTTTTTTTTATGCAGATCGGTACGTTTTCTTGAGGATGGTATGGTCTAACAAACAAGTAACGGTCTGCCAACTTCTCATAATTTTCTGATCTCAACTGTCAAACTTACAACCAAAAGAGAGGACTTGGAAACATGAATTATACGAGAACTCGAAGACCAGACCGTGTTTATTGTTATTTCTGTTGTTTGGTTAGTTCCTTAATTATAGGCATCTTTACTAATGGAGCGTTTTTTATGCTGGTCTGTATATTTTATTGCGGACGAATTGACCAAAACAAGTAACGGTCTGTTAACTTCTCATATTGTTCGTATCCCATTTCTCAAAGCTTAACACTAAATGAGAGGACAATCTTAATTTATGAGGGGACGGTCTGCTAATGAAATCGTGTTTCATAAATAACACAAGCTACATCAGGCCCGTAAAGACCTCAT
>JAWQUT010000380.1:610014-625311 GCA_033807755.1 Ellobium chinense
CCCTCCGCCCACGTAATAAGCATTGTGTTCCCATTAAGCCCTCACCTGTCTATCTCCCTCTGCACCCTAGAAGTTTTGTTTAAAGTCATATGCATATCCAATGTCATCTGACAAATGGGCTGATGTTTGTTTCCCGGGCAAAAATTCTTCTTTTACATATTTATGATCTACATGTCATTATTCATGTTCCTGGAGAATATTTTTAGTCAGAAACATCTGATTCAATTTTGCCTTTTTTCTTTATTTTGCAACGAGGCTGCAAGTCTTTTGAAGGGCGAAACATCAAGGGTCTTTCCGAGGTTTGTTTCGGTCACAGCACAAAAGCTGTAAAGCATCCAATACTCTGTATGCGCAAACATGCTTAGATTGTTGAGTTTGTTTCACGACTTCAAAAGATGTAACCTTAAGCTCAATGTAAACACTAATTTATATGGTAAAAGGTACTGACTGAATTTTAAAAGCTGGGTAACAATGCACTCTGATGTACTAGCAATGCTCTTTACGGAACTGTGGCAAAATAGAACTCCCTGAGGGACAGACCCATAATCTGATACTTAGGGGGGAGAAAGAGAGAAAGATTTAAATAGAATTACAACTGGGTTTAACTACTTCAAACGCTATAAGCTGCTAACAAAGGGTATCTCAGAAAGATAAAGAACATAATTCTAAAATAATTTTGTGTTCACTTTCACATCAGACACCCAAAGAGGCATACTGTAATCCTATTCTATCCTGTCGCAGAGAATATCTGGAAAATTCACATTCCCACGTCACAACCTATTCTGGATGAAGAGGACTGAGTCTAGCAACGGAACAAAATTGATTCGGATATCATAATAAATGAGGCAATTTTAATAAAATTTCTCATCACTAAAGAAAAAGCTTACAACGCCGTAGCAAAAAAAGTCAGGTTTCCAACTTGGAAAATAGAATTTGTTTTGCTAAAATAGGTCATAGCATTCGCGAAGATGGTAATCGCCAGTTTCAAAGCAGTCTACGAATATCACTGAAAAAAAAAATGTTAAGCAGGAAACATTGACTATTTTTAATAAATCCATTATACATTTTTCAAAACAGTTTTGTGTCGTTGGGCAGAATCACGATTAGTTTTAATATCACTGATCTCTTTGTTGCCTGTTTAGCTTACTTATAGCGCCCATTTAAAGTTAATTGGGAGAGGGGGAGGGGGAGGGGCTCAGTCTCTCTGTGAGCTTAAGACACTTCCGGTCATTGTTTCCCTTATAATAAATACTGTACGCATAAATGTCATTTAAATGTTAATCAAAATGTGTGTGTGTGTGTGTGCGTGTGTGTGTGTGTGTGTGTGTGTGTGTGTGTGTGTGTGTCCGCGCGCGCGCGCGTGTGTGTTTATAAAATATGAGTGGAATTAAAATGATAAATAGATGTAGACTACATTATTAAGTAACAACTAAACTACTGTAGAATACAGTGGACATCGAACCTTAGAGACACTTCCTTTAATCTATGTACTGTCAGCGCAGGCCAACCTTCTGTGGGTCTGTTATCAAAACATTAGGTCTCTTATGGTGAAAATTGACAAATCAATATAAAAGCTGACAAGTGAAATTAAGAGAACTGACAGAAAATCACTACTAATGAATTTAGTTGGACTGATATTCAAGAGAACGTGCTCAACAATAATTTATTAAAATATCTGTAATCAAATAACTTTGGTCATGCTCGGCTCAATGGTGGCGAAAAGTTCACATATTTCTTTAACTTCCGTCTGCTTTGAACAATATGTCAACATATTTCAATTTTTTTTCTAGGTAAGCATAACTAAAGCGCTTCTAGTACGTGACAAAATTTACACAAATAAATTACTATTTTGATATATTACACAATCCTGACATGTCGACGTACCCATAATATATTTTCATCACTGTTCTTAGCTAAGTTTACTGTGGACGTATTGGAATTCTGAAGTGCTATATCTGTTGTTATTAATTTCTGTTACTGGTACCACTACAATGGCTAAGACTAGGCTAAGATTAAAATTCTATCAATACCGTCTGTCTGTCGCAGTGTAAACTTGGCAGGAGTTCTACAGCTTCATACATTCAAGGGGCTTTAAAAGCGAATTCTGTTGTCAAACAAACGAATGGCAAGAAAGGCAGGAGATGCTACCGTTGTGTACACACTGTAATGGCATAACAGAAAAGAAGAGCTTACGAGGCTCAGCTGTTGCTGCTGCTACTACTACCACTACAACGACTATTTCTATCACTTCTATTATCACTACTACTACTACTACTCTCACCATTACTACTACTATTCTCACCATTACTACAACTATTCTCACCATTACTACTACTATTCTCACCATTACTACACTACGACTACTGTTCTTAGTGCTGCTAATGTTACTATCACTCCTAAGACTGCTATCACTAATACTGTTAATGTCATTACTGCTGCTACTATTATCACTACAACTACCACTACTACTACTACTACTACTACTACTACTACTACTACTACTATTACTACTACTATTACTACTACTATTACTACAACTAATACTACTAACACTGTACTACTACTACTATTACTACTAATACTAGACTATTACTACTATTATAGGAATCATTATTTTTGATATTACTAAAACTAATACTACCATAACCACTGTAACAGCTGCAACTGTCCCTGCTACTATTATACCATCAACATTGCCTCTGCCGCTACTACTATGACTACTAATACTTTAGTACTAGTACTACCACATCCACTACTACCAGTAATGTCACAGCGTACTGTTAAATATTACCATGTGATCATTTTATCAACAGGCTTTCTAACAAACCTATACGCCACACGCAGCACGATAAAATTCTAAACAAAACCAAACTAAATAAAAAGGTAATACTAAAAAAATTTGTTTTGAAGTCACAATATCTTTCACCAACGTGACAGCCGTTCCATCAAGAGACTATAATCTTCCCTGGTCTTGGTAACCAATCCACCATAGCAACAAGCAAGGGGCTCCCATTACCGCCCTGTGCTAGTTGCGGCCATCCCGACTATTACCACGGCCGGAAATGACGATCGTTTCAGCAGAGAGCAACACAAAACAAAAACAAAGGCCGGAACCAGAAGTGAGAATGCAACCACGAAACAAAATGGAAGGGGGGAAAAAAAACCAACAAAAGAAGAGGAAAAAAATCGTGCCACCACCAATCGACACAACGAGAGATGGATTGGGACATCTGTCGAAGCTAAATAGTCGGGAAAGTCGAATATGATGCAAGAGGGAAATTCGATCCGACCCAGACGAAGGTGATGTATAATAGGTACCAAACAGAGAAGGCAGTAAAATTTCAGAAGCTTTTGGGCTGTTTGTGGAACAAAATTATGGCTAGAATTCACTTAGAAACAAAAATTACGTAACTAAACGCCCGCTATTTAAAGGTCTACAAACAAGAACAAGATGATATCATTAAAGTTGCATTGGCTTCGGGCAATCCGTGGTCTTTGCGTGAGTGTTATTCAGTCCTACGCAGTGTCTAGTTGGTGATCTATAGTAAGTCTATTTTAAGACACACAATGCCGCCCATTTTCAGGCTGAGCCCTTCTTCCTTTATTACTCTTTACAAGCACAGACGCCATTTTCTGCTGTTTCCCTCGAGGTACTACTGGTCTGGTGTTTCACCGTAAATTATCATTACGAAAGGGGGTTGTCGCTTTAAAAGGTGACGGCGATTTGCTGGGAATCCTTGCGGTTTATTTCGGGAATGTCAGTGCTTGCGTAATAATACATAGCCTGTCGGGTTCCGGTCTTTTTTGCAACCTCCTCGATGAGGAAAGCCAAGCTTAAACTAAAAGCTATCTCAGGTCCGGTCAAGAGCTGGAAGCGATGTGATGGAATGTAGAATGTAGACTCGGTTTGTTCAGCAACTTGTGGTTTCATTAAAAATTATTTTATTTCAGCTCCATAGTTTTTAACCGTAAAGGTTAAATACAAAGTTGTGCTAGTCAGACTATCAGGATCACAACAGATCTGACTGAAAATTTAATCAACAAATTTAAACCAACATGTCACAACAACTGATTTTTATATTCAAAACATTTTCTGACTTTGCTTCACGAATTCTGATTACCTTTATTGTCTCCAAAAGAAAGTATCAACATTTATATTTAGCAGCGTCTTGAGGCTAGGTAAAATCAAGGATCTTAGTCAAATAGCAGTGTGTAGAATACAAATTGCATGAATGCAAAAGGTTAACATTTTTAAGCTACTAAATTTTCAGGAATTAATTTCTCCCACTTTTCAACTTTTCCAAGAACATTTTTTGAAGAGTCATTCACTCAACTGGCCAAACAGTCCCAACATCTCTGCAAATATATTATTCAATCGAAGCAAAAAAAAAAGCTACCTTTATCCAAGAAAATCATGACCTCGACATGTATGTATTCAAAGTCTTTCCTCCTTGTTACAAATCTCCGTTCTGTTACTCTGGATTTTCAACCTAGTTACTTCAAAAGCTCGAATTTCTCAGCTGTGTGTCCTGATTGTCGACTTTGTGAATGTGGTTTTACTTTGCTAAATTTGAATGAATTTTCGTACCTGAAAAATTAACTTCAAGGTAACGCTAAACTCAACTTCTTTCATACAGCGGCACGAACATGACATTTATGGTCCATTATTATTTTGTCTGTTACATGAATGAGATCCGACATCAGAGCGGAAAAAAAAACAGCGATTAAGGACAGATACTAATTATAAAAAGTGAAATGAAAAAAAACATGGCCTAGTCTATATTATATCCCGAAATTACTTAGTCCAATCTTCAAAGAAGAGGAAGGGAGGAAGAAAAAGGCAACAATTTCAAAGGTGAATACTAATTACGAAAAGTGAACTGGGCAAAAATAAGTGTATTCTACATAAACCCATCCCTAATTTACCTAGATCTAGTCAGGCCTTTAATCGTAGTATGATAATGAGATTTTTTCGCATTTTTTTTTCACTATTTGTTGTGTTCTTGAGTCCATGCAATCAGCGACGGATGACGTGGCATAAGGTAGCTCAATACTCTCATGTTGTCACTGTGTTACGAGCTCTTTGATGAATGGCACGTGATAAGGCTCAAACATTGCACCACCTGCATCCTGGGACAGTCTATCAATTCCACTTAATCGCAACGCATCATAAGCACGCCATTAAAACCAGCTGCGATTGTCCGGTAACTTAAATAACTAATTAAGTATTTGCGCATCGACGATGGGACCTCACAATGACTCTGCTTACTGAATGGTGCTGAGGGTTCACTCAGCACCGATACACTATATTAAATCTTGCGATGGTAACAGATCCCATCGTTAAGGCGAAAACTCTTAAATATAAACATGAAAATTATCTAAAAATTATTACGGATAAGAGATGAAATAGATTGCGAATAAGCGAGCACACTGTATTTGATATATAAAAAAAAATGGAGACAAAACTGGCAGTAAGCCCATGCTCAAGTGAAATAAAGGTTTAAACCCTGGGGCTGCGGTTATCGGGTAGCTTAAACGGCTGATATAAAAATGTAGTGTTCTTCTCTAAATATTGTTATGGATAAGAGACGGTCCTCATGAAATAGATTGCTAATAAACGTAGCAGACTGTGTTTTACCAAAAAACTTGGCAGTAGGCCAATGTTCAGATGAAATAAAGGCTTCAGTTCTATGGCTTTTACTGAAGACAAATCACGGTGAAAACGAATTCTGTCATCTGCTAGACTATGCCCAGTCTGCCTATAGATCCGCCAGAACAATACTGTATTCCCCTGGATCTTAACACATGGCCATACAAGTAACAAACTTTGTGGGTGTTTGTGTGCTTGTATGTGCGTGTGTGTGTGTCTGTGTCTGTGTGTGTGTGTGTGTGTGTGTGTGTGTGTGTGTGTGTGTGTGTGTGTGTGTGTGTGTGTGTGTGTGTGTGTGTAAAAGTACACGAAAACTTGTAGAAAAACAATGACTTCTTCTTTCAAATCCTGATGCAGGGTTACCGCAGCCTAACGACAATTTGTATTCCTTTCATCGATGCTATCATGCGACAGACCTTCCCAAAGCCAAGCCTTCGGTTTTAATATTTATTGTTAACCCCTTCGCGAATTGATCTCCGATTATGACAGGGGTTACTAAATGGCAGTTTCAAGTGCTGCTGTAGCCATAAAGCTGGTCCGATATAGAACAGATGGTGTGGAATCGCCAGGGCTTACTCCAATCAAATCATTACCACCCTTCAGAATCACTCAGGTTTATGGCCGCCTCATCCCGTGCCGTTCACCCACTGCGGAAGGGCTTATCGACATCTCATCGCACAATATGCTGCGGTCATTAATTCCTGCGGGTATTCCCGCTTTTCACGCTTGGTGAGTGTTTGTCGTGTGGGCTACACTGGTTGTTTTTTTTCCCCTACTTGAATGTTATGCAACTGATGGGTCTTCAAAAACAAAACGAATATTCGGGAACATCCTCAGAAACAAAGAGTTTGCCAGTGGTGTCTCTATCGATATAATAATAAAAATGCATAACCTGATCATAGATAATCGGAATTTTATAGACTACAAACTACATGTAACTTGGATTTGCTAAATGTCATAATTGAAGTTTTAGGAGAGGGAGAGGTAAGGGTGAATGAAATCTCGAGAAAGAGGAGAGGGGATGAAACCTCTGCATTGAGTCTATATGACAAGTTCTCATAACTGAAGGAGCACACAGAACACTCATGAGAACAAGTAGAAAGAGCGCGCTACAAATCTCTGGCCATACAGTATCGTCAGAAGAGGTGGATTAGAGAAGCTGTGGTGGTATGCATAATCCATACGTTAGTTTACACAATGCGGTAACCACGGGAAACTCCCAAAACATTAGTAGTGTTCACCGTGGTTAACGCAATGCGTTAATTAACGTATGGATTATGCATACAGCCACAGGCCTTTTGTGGGAACGCAGGAGGAAAGAGACAACGGAAGACAAAGAAAAGCACAATGTGGAACGCCTCAGCATCCGGAGAAACATGAGCAAAATGAATAAGATGAAGTTCAAGTGAACATCAAAAAGCTAGAATGACTGGAGAGCCATAATCGCCAGTGTCTTATGCACTTGAGGCGGCGAAGAAATTTACAACAACATAAAGAAGGAATGCTACTAGTCATTCGTATACTTTGTGCTTGAGTCCATGTCATATGTTTCCTCCCTCAATTCGAATATCACAATCACGAAGAAGAGATTCGAATATTACAATAACGTACGTCATTCGAACATGCCCATCACTAGGTGACGCCCACGACTCCATGCGGTCTCTCTCCAGTTGGCAATGCCAGACAACGATGCAGAAAACGCAAATATCATTTATGACTAAATGGAATTTGACGCCTATGTGTGATGATTTTTTGGTTTCCCATCGAATCAGATTCAGTTTTCATATTTCTTTTTCCCGTTGCTTTTACCGAAAGGAGAATGAAGAGGGGAAAAAAAACAAGTTTTGGGAAAGAACTGGCCAAGGGCAATGTGACCCTTTTCGATAATGATGTTAAGCCGCTGTGATTTGTTCCGTTACTTTTTTTTGTTTTCTCTTTCTCTTCCTGTTCAGCTTTTTCAGATTACACAAGTTCTAAAATTACAGTGGAGTTCAGACATTAAGGCAGAGCTGGCGGGTTGTTGATTAGCAGTGGCCAATACCAGCAGTTATTTTTGTTTCACTTCGAAGTACACAAGTCAACTCCGCTTAATTGCAACTTTTCGGGATCACGTTTAAAGCTGTGATTAAAAGGAGTTGCGATTATCCAGTGACTATTATTACTTTCAAATATCGCCATGTTCTTTTTACATTTGTTTAAGTCATTTTGGCAATATACAGAGACTCTCCCAGGTATTGCGTGGTTTACAGTCGGTAGTAGGGTTAGGGAGAGTTAGAGAAGGAAAAACCCACTTGGGACAAACCTTACCTAGGAACGCATGTGCCCTTTCTTTTTCTACCCCTAGCCTTGAACCAAACACTGAGAAGGAAAGACCCTGGATATTAGAAAAAGTGCAGTGTATTATTAGGCAAATGTGGTATATATCTGACGACACAGCATTTTTGTTAAATGAAAATGTTGCCATGAAGCGTGGATTGGGATTATCCGGATTACCATTAAGCCAAAGAGACACCGTAGACCTGTTTACATCCATTGGTGAGATTCCATTTCCTCAACTCCTCTTAAAGGTCAGTCGGATCGTAAACAACATAAAAAGATAATTATTTCAGCATACATGTAAATGCGATTGTCATTTTCTCACTGAAATATTTATAAATGTACTTATGTAATATTGTACCGTATTGTTTGATGCTGGCCTAGGGCCTTATAAAACCTTTGAACTTCAACTTGTGATAATTGTGCCATGATGTAAAGTTGGTTTTAAAATTCGATCTCTTTTCTCTGAAAGTGCAATGGATCTTACATTCGTTCACTGAGCTCTACACTATACAGCAAAAATTAGATTCTGTTTCAGGTGATCTAACGACAGTTTAAAGTTCATGATATTTAAATGGGTTTAATTATTAGGTCATGAACAGTCACGATGACGCATTCAGATTAAATAACTGACTTCTGATACAGAATTGAAAGCTATCAGCACATAAACACGTAAAGTACTCTACTGAGTGCAAGTTTACAAGACTATTTTTCACATGTCAGCCCCAGTCGATTTACACTAAATAGGTTAACATTCATATCAGCAATGATGAGTCCTTTTCTCTGCAAATAGTACTCAAAAACTAGCTACATTTAGTGTCAGTTTAATTTTTTAAATTAATATTTCCCTACACATAAACTGATGCTAATTATTAAACAAACCTACTAAATAGGAAAATGCAGATTGATTGAATGAAGAAAGAAAATGAACAAGTTACATATTATGACAGAGATTTAAGGCTCGCTGGCAAAGTTTGGTGTCAAACTTATTTCACCTGCTCAAATACTGTAGTTTCTATCGACCCACTCCCTTCTTCTCACAGGTCTACACAAAACATTCACGTAGGGCATGAAATTGGTCACCCATTTATTACACTCCCGTTTCTGCACTGAATTTTATTCCATCTGCCCGGGTCTGACGGCATGCTGAGATTATCAGATCTAGGTCTAATAATGTAAAAGGTACGCATGCACTGTAGGGATAAATAGGTCATCACCACCTGGAACTTTGTGTACTTAGAAAACATTCATACTGGGAATACCTTTAAACTCGCAATAAAGCTCACATAAAGTCCTTCGTATTTTACATTCTACTCCACGAACTGGCACAAGTCGTAATTCCAAAATCATTAACCCTTGCCCTGACATGCAAGTTCACAAGCCTCAACTGTATGTCAGAGTCTAACTGTAATCTGCACACTAACCTAACATACACACCTACTTCACAACATACGAACCTAGCAGTACACCACGAAAGTACTTCAAGATGTAAAACTCACTTGAGTTGTCTAAAAACATGAAGGAGAGTTCATGAAATTCGAAACGAAATATCGTCCCTGTGCTACAAAAATAGCCCAAGTCAGACTTAACTGTTTATAACAGCAAGGCCCATGCTGACACATATAGTAAACAAATTAAAATGTTCCAATATTTTCCTACCAAAATTGCAGTTGTAAAGATGCACGCTGGCTCTATGTTCCATTGCCATTACAACATTTTGTCTGTCTTCTTTCGGAAGTGGGAAAAATGCCTTGGGCCTTTTTCGTAGCACTGCGACGATATTATTTTTATTTGTTTCCTCACAAAAGAACTATGTTAGACTATTCCCAGAATCACTATGTTATTCACCCACGCGAGTCACAATCATCACAGCACCAAGCAAAGGCTCAACCAGGTGAACAGAACATATTACGAACGTACTCACAAGTATCAAGAGTGCGAGAGAAAATAATAGGAATATAATGTCGGGTGGTTTTTTTTTATTATGTGTATACAAGCAAATGGACCGATCGCACGCGCTGAGGCGGTAGCCGTCACCAGCGCGCATGTCAGAGAGGGGGAGACAATACTGTGAACAAGGGGAGGATACAAGAACAGTTTTGCCGACTCTTGACTTGCCAGCGTTGAGAGTATTGTTTTCTCGCGCTATGTAGCTACTCTGCCCCAAATAACGAAAAAGCTAACACCCAGAAGCCGCATGAAACACGAAATTTACACGTTTCTAAAATTTTGTAACTTGAAAGATTTGATTGCATTGTAAATTTTTATTTTTGTGACTAGTATATTCATGTTCTTTCAATGTTTTACTAAGCACTAGTAAGCAAAATCCAAGATGGTTTAGCCTCTCTGAATTAAACTATGGTCTATATAAGGTCATCAGTCTACATATTATTTCACATGCAAATTTCCCATGTACTATATCCCATGGTTTCTGAGATATCACATTTCAAAAAGGCGCATAAAATCTGCTTGACTCAGTGAAGAGAATTTATTTTCACATGGCGCATGTTAGTGGTAAGAATAATAACCCACAGCGCAAAAGGCTGGATCTGAACATTGTCATAGAATTTTATCACGTGACTTTAACCCTCTAGTGCCCAGCGTATCAGATCTGATACATTTCGTGGAACAAAGAAAAAGCAAACCAAGATCATCACCCCACCATAATAGTGTGAAGTGGCATGAGCGGGCATTAGTCTGGATATGAGACTAATAAACCGCATTGTTATTATTTTTATTATTATTATTATTATTACTATTATTATCATTTTGATGCTTGTTCCAGCATAGTGGATCCAGAAGTGATCTAAAAACTGGAGCTCGGACTTTTTGTGCCTTTGTAAATAGGACTGGGCACTAGAGGGTTAAACACCCTTAGACAGCTTACCAGTCAAATTAATTCTAAAGTTTCTGATCCTTCTGATATCGAGTTATTTTTCTTATCGTATTTCTTACTAAATATTACGTCGTTCTAAAGGAACTGGGCTCACAACAGGAAAAGGTAAATCTAGTTGGGTTTTTTTTTCTGCTTTTGAAGTCTGCGTATAAAGCAGCGCTTTTAGGGATTTCCAGTAGTTTTAAATACTAAACAAAAGCCAGCCTTGCATTTTGCCCAGGGGATTTTTGTGTTTTGGCGACCTTAGAGTCTTACCCAAAAGAAAAAACAGTTGCTGTTTTGTTACTAAAAGCCATATCGCTTTCTCATTTGCTTAAGAATTGGATTTATCGCTGACATTACAGTTCTTTCTTGCAGGACCTTATTGCCCTTTTGTGACTTCAAAATAATGTCTTGCAGCCAGTTAAACTAAGCCGTAAGTGCCATTTTGGGTATATCAAATTCTTGTTTCAATATGAGAGCTTAATGTTTGTAAAGTCATTCGCTGAAAAAGATTTTTGAGCTAGCATTATTCTGGCCCGAGATATATTCGTTTGAAGTGGTACAGAGTCACCTCCATGCAATGGAAACAATTCTAAGAAAATCATTATTGATATGCAAGTGTTTTTGTTTTTTTTTAGCGATGTCATCTGCCTCGCAAAAAGTCGAATTTAGCTACTATCACGAACTATATGCACATAAAACCAATCTTTATTTGTACAGGAACGTTTTTGTTCTCGATTTCTGCGAGAAATAAAAATTTGATACCGAGTGACCTCAACCACCTTTGGAGCCTGATATTTTAATCCATGGTTTAGCGACATAAGTCTCATTCTGACAAGTTTCCAATTTTTGCGTTTCCAGTAGCCATTTAGTGCCATTGTCACCAGCCTTATTATCGCCATAATATATCGCTAATTGCTTCATATGTCATTGTGTCGGGGAGAAGGAGGTCAAGGTGCGTAAGAGCAGGTGTACGCAATTTACTCCCTCGCCGGATCCATTCTGGGGAGTGGACGGGGTTTAGAAATAGATCCTGTAGAATGCCCTGCAGCACACCGGAAGTGGGAGCTCGGGAAAAATAGCGACCACGGTTTCAACTTTGTTGGTGGAACTATTTTCAACAGCCTTGGGCCGGGAGGGGGGGGGGTGATGAGGCAAGAATCAAGGTTGGTAAGTGTGGAAATAAATGAGGATATCATCCTCTTTTTCTGTCAGCAAAGATATGAGTATAGCAAACACTACTTGCAGGTCAGCCATCTTTGCGTGCAATCGTTATTTAGAGACTTCCACTTCCGTTGCTTAGAATTCTACTTCCTGTTCACCGCGCTCTCCGCGAGACAGCCTACTAAATAAAAGGACTGCCCTTTTCTCGTGATTTGTATTCCCTCCAGGACTCCTGAGCGAGACCAAACACAAGTAGCCCCAGGGTGTCCAATTTCCTCAGAAAGATGGCCAGTACTAAACTTTAGCCATTTTGTGATGTCATGGACATAATTGTAAGAATGTTTCATCACCATGTGAGAGACAATCAAAATACACAGCACTTTTTAGATGAGTGGCGCTTGACGTCACTTCTCCTCCGCCCACTGGACTTTCCCTAACAACCATCTTAAGCTGAGAACCTAGGATCCGCCTCATAACGGTGGCAAATGGATTTTCATAATAAATTTAGTTGTCAGCGGTAATATGGTATTATTTACAGTTTTGACATTAGGTCTGTGACAAGAATCGCAATACTTCATCCAAGCTGTCAGGGAGTACGTGAGAGATTGAGCGAACAGAAATCTTGGTCCAGAGTCGCTGACGTTGATATATTTCGTAATCGGGGTATGACATCTTTCCACAGACCTACATTATCAAATTATCCGTCTAAAATCACGTACTTATAGGTCTAACATGTTATTGCTCATGACGTCGTACTTTTTCATCTCGGCGACTTATTGATCCGACTGTACTCGTATTTATTCATATCTTATTAAGTCTGTTGATTTGTTAACCCTAGACCACATGTCTTTATGCAACGACTGTAGGTTTCACGAACTAATAACATCAGTTCATCCATCCTTGGACCAGTGCATAATCCTTACGTTAGTTAACGTATTGAGATAACCACGGGATACTCCCAAAACATTCGTAGTGTTCACCGTCGCTAATGCAATACGTTCGCTAACGCATGGATTATGCATACGGCCATAGATCTGTATCTGTATGTACCGGGTGAGTGAAGGATTTTTGAAGTAGCCATTAGACATCAAAAGTGAGGAAACCTGACCCCGCTCCTTCTTCGTGCATTCTACAAGTTTCAAGTTTCAAGTTTATTGATCTAGGCATAAGCCAACCACAGTAAAACGGATAGACGCATGCTTTAAGGAGGTGAAATCACTAGAAGCAAGATCATTCAAAATGCATCGGTACAATCACGGAATAGGACCGATCTTGTAGCTAAACCAATGACTAAATGAACTGTATTAATGCAAGAGCGGTCCTGTCCCAGGAGATAGCCAATGCATCTATAGTACTTAGAAATTTGGTTAGCCATGTTTCACTACTTTGCGTGGTGAGCCATTGTTTTGCATTGTGCGTAAGCGGCTATGCACCACTGCGTGAGACTTTGGCCGTGACGTGCTAGAAATGATGGTTATGGTAGGACTAGGAAAGGTGGGAGTAACGGCATCCGCTCTACTTAAAAACCTCATTTACTCGAATTCTAAAGGACTGACCCGTATTTCCGAGTTTGTGAAGTGTTGGGTTCGTGGGTAAAATGTAATAAAGAAAGTAAGAAACTTGGCTCTGCAGCATAACAACGAGTATGCAGGTGTTGATGGTGGGTGAAAGTGGTGATGGTGGTGGCGGTGGCAATGATTGTGTTTGTGATGGTAATAGTGGTGACGGTGGTGGTGTCGGTGGTAGTGATTGTGATTGTGATGGTAATAGTGGTGACTGTGGTGCTAGTGGTGGTGGTGATGGTCGTGGCTGTGGTAGTGATTGTGATGATGGTGGTGATATTTGTGGTGGTGGCGGTGGTGGTTAGAAATATCGATATGGATAACCTATAGCGTAACCTGTTCATAAAGAAACTGAGTTAAAGAAAAATTAATCAGCTGTGAAATACCAAAAAGTAAATTAATTAACAATACCATACTATAAACCGCAATCAAAATTTACGTGAAAAAGCTATCCTCAGGGGAAGAAAAAGCTAGAAATCCAACCAAACACAAAAACAATAATTGGCAACTATAAGAAATGTTTAGCCCTATACACAGGCGTAGCCATCAAGAAATAAGTAAATGAGTTAAGAATTATAATCCTGGTATCGTCAGTTTTACAGTATTGGTCATAAAATATCATTCTGTTTACTTGCGTTATGGCAAAGACAGACATCACGGACTTAATGATAAAAAAATATGTTTGTTTGATATAATTTAATTTGGAAGAAACGAACCTTATATTTAAACATGACATATTCATATTGCCGTATCCAGTACCACAACTGATAATATCTTATTATATCAACTGACTGTTTTTGTCCGCCCCACAAGAATCTATCATCAACCTATTGGGCAACTTGTCATTAGCAAATATTGAGCATCGCTGTTATTAACTCTCCGTCATGCCTTATCGATTTTTTTTCTTGATAGCAACGCTTGTGAAAATCACCTTTCCGGTTACCCAGACTTTTCATGACCAGACAATATATAATAATGGGGTTTTGAGGTGATTGGGTGCCTGGTTTAAATTAGCACACAGGCTTCTTTTTGTTTTGAGTTTTCCAAAAAGGAAAGAGGATAGAACTGGGCCAAAGGGGAGGATATTAATAAAATACTAATGCCGCTTACGCGTTTCTATCCAGGTTAAAATCCGCGCACGAAGCTTTGCAGTTTTATTACCAACAGGTCTGAATATTCTAGGATTTTCTCAACTTCCCGGAATGTGTACAGTGCCTCTGCCACTTTTACAGGCGCTGATCACTAGGTTTCTGATAATATCTCCTACTGCCTATAGCCAGGTTCCCATTTTACAGACAAATGGCTGAGGAAAATGTGAACGAAATGCTTTCCTAAGGCACTTACAACACAGTCATTGTCGGGGATCGAACTCAAGCCCATCAGATCTTCAGTACAATGCAGCAACCATTTGGGCACTCTGCTCTACACGAGGTTTAGTTAGGTGCTGGGCCCACGGCAAGAACCTGATTTACATAGCAGGTCAGCATCTTTATGTAAATGCTTATAAGGGGTAAACTAATGGGTGTTACGTTTCAAGACAGAATAATAGGAGGATCTATTACCATCTACCCAAGTCAGGCGCACGCGCGCGCGCGCGCGCATACACACACACACACACACACACACACACATACATATACACACACACACACACACGCAAACATACATACACACACAGACATACATACATACACACACACACACACACCTGTCTCTTATACACATCT
>JAWQUT010000380.1:640173-663633 GCA_033807755.1 Ellobium chinense
GGAGTAGGCGGGGGGGAGGGGGGAAAGGATTGAAAGAGGGAACATGAATAAGTGATTAACGGTAATAATGGTAGAGTAAAAAATGTGTAAACAAGTTTCGCTGAGTCTCAGCAAAGCATCTCGTGATGAGTAGGAAAACAGAGGTGATAGGTCCGAGCCTCAACCGCTTTGCCTACTCATTCATTCATTCATTATTTCATCTTCTCTCTGCCGTTTTCATTCGTGCACTTTCGCCTCTCATCTGCTGAGTCTGCAGTCAATTCCGTTTAATCCCACGGTATACAGAAGCATGGACAAAAAATTGCCATTAAAAGAAGTTGCAGTTATCCAATAAGTTTTATATTCAACTTTTATGGGGGTTGTTTTTTTGGTGTGGAAAATATTGCGATTAATCAGAGGTTGCAATTATTGGGAATGCAATTATGCGGGATCGACTGCAAGTAAATATATTAAAGTGTATCTCTAGGTCCCTCAGAGGTCGATGCTTATAGTTCATGAAGTACTTTCATCCCTCCCTCCCTCCCTCCCTCTATCTGTCTCTATATTTTCTCTCTCTTTCTCTCTCTCTCTCTCTCGCTCTGCCACTCTCATTCTCTCTCTCTCTCTCTCTCTCTCTCTCTCTCTCTCTCTCTTTCTCTCTTTTCCCCTTTCCCCACCTCCTCTCTCTATCTCAAACGCCCACTCCCCTTTAAACCAAATCGACCCCAGTGTTACAAGGGCCAACCATCGTGAACTTTAAAGGCGCAGTACAAGAGTCAGAGGCCAGTCGTTACAGAAGACAAAAAGGAGCTAACGACTTTAAGAAGAACATCATTTTTGTTAAAGCGACGTGATTAAATTACGTGTCTCGTGCGTCGGCTTTTAGCTTTATTTGATTTCCGTCTCGGTGTGAGCATGCTGCTGTTATGTACAGCGCTGCGAAGGTAGGTGGGCGGTGCTTGTGAAAGTGGTAGTGGTGGTGGTGGTGATGGTAGCTGTGTTGGAGCTGATATGTTGATGATGGCTGGGTTATTGTGATTTATTGTTTGTTGCTGTTGCATGGAGTGGTGGTGGCGGTAGTGATGGTTGTTTTGGTAGTGGTGGTGGTGATGATGGTGTGGTGATGATGGTGATGATGGTGGTTTAGCTGAGAGTGGTGGTGGTGATGGTGGTGGTAGTGGTGATGATAACAACGGGAGTGGTAATATTAAGGCTGCTCCTAGTTCTAATGTTGTTGTTGATGATGGTGATGGTTCTGCCGCTGCTGCTGCTGCTACTGTTGCTGTTGTTTTTCTTCTGTTTTTGCTGCTGCTGCTGCTGCTGCTGCTGCTCCTGCAATTGCTGTCGATGATGATGGTGGCGTTAATGTTTATGTGCTGCTGGATAATGCCAACGGTGTTTCTAAGGTTACCGTTGATGTGAATGATGACTGTGCTGGTGCAGCTGATAATGATGATGGTGATGTTGTTGTTGGGGATGGTAATGATGATGACGGTAGAGTTGCTGTTGCAGCGTGATGACGGTTGTGGCAATAGCACTACCAACGATGATGATGCCGGTGTTAGTGACGATTGCAATGGTGCTTCATTGCTGAAATAGCTACTAACGTTGGTGTTGTCACTACTAAAGAGGGTGCTGCTGTTGCTGGCGGTGATGGTGATGATGATGATGGTGATGATGATGATGATGATGATGATGATGATGATGATGATGATGATGATGATGATGATAATAATGACGATGATTATGATAATGATGATGCCAGAGGTGGTGGTGTTGTTGATGGTGATGATGATGAATCTGATAATGCCAAAGAGAATGTTGTTGTTGTTGATGATGCTGATGCTGAAGCCAAATGGATGTTGTTGATGATGATCATGATGATGATGCCAAAGATAATGTTGTTGTTGATGGTGATGATGAAGACGACGATGATGATGATGTGACGATGATGATGGTGTTGCCAAAGGTAAAGATGATGATGGTGTTGCCAAAGGTAAAGTTGTTGATGATGATGACGATATTGAGGATGTGGATGATGATGGTAATGATGATGCCAAAATGATAGTTGATGAGATGATGATGATGCTGGTGATGATGATGATGGTGCAGCATCTGACACTGTTGTTGTTCATCATGGTGAGTAAGAGCAGAACTGAACTCCTATATATATATGGTTCATTTGGTGCTGCAGCTGTTATTTTAACTGTAAACTTAACGACAGCAACATCATAGCAAGTTCGGTCATCAAATAATCACGACAAAATATGTCTCTCTAGAGGCCTGCTGTAAATACTAGCCTCATCCGTAAAACATGGCCAAAGTTGCTTGTGCCATTGTTGCGTCGTCCTTGCTTTTGTTTGTGTCTCGGATGTTTTTGCCCCTGATTCGTGTTAAATGTGATTGATGAACTCCGGCCTGGAAGCGAGCGCTGTGTCTGGAGGCCGGTATGTCTGGGGGGTGAGTAATTTACACGAGCTGGATACTAGTGCTGGGCGATACTTCGATTTTTCAGTAATCGCGAGTAAGGAACTAGTGCTGAGCGATACTTCCATTTTTTTTAGAAAACGCGATTACTGATTGTTCAAGCTAAATTAATTACTAATCGATAACCTGTGACGATTACTTGACGCAGCGGTGCACTTTTGAAAGCATGCTGTCCCTCCCACGACGACCTTTTATTTTTGGTTTGGGGGAAAAGCGGAAGCGAGGGAGGGAGTCGGAAGGAGAAGTGATCAAACGTAGATGCTAGAGTGAGCGACACCGGGCGAGACAGGGTCGGGAAATAGGGGAAAGTAGTATGCGTTTTCGGCAAATAAAACGCTTCAGGACCTTATTTTTCTGGTAATTTATTAATTTTTTTCGCCCAGGTATGCAATAACTGGTCTGCAATTGTGTCCTCAAAAAGCTGTCGGTCACAAATGATTATGATTTTCAAAGGCAATCATGGTAATCGAGTACTATTGCTTGATTAAACCCACCTCTACTAGATAAAAAGAAGGCTGGTAATACAGTAGTTCGTTTCAGGGTAAGTGTTTTTTTTTACGGTGAAATATTGAGATAGAGAGAGAGAGAGAGAGAGAGAGAGAGAGAGAGAGAGAGAGAGAGGGAGAGAGAGAGAGAGACAGCCGGAGGAGTGCTTATACATCTAGAGTATGTGCGAGAAAGATGGTTTGGCTGGACTTAAAGCACTGTTGCCACTCGTAGGGATTTTCCCCTATGATAGGATAAAATGGCTTTATCAAAACCAATTTCCCTTAAGTAGGAAAAAAATTGTTTTCATAAGTTGTTGGGAAAAATCGTAAAATGTAGGGTT
Source organism: Ellobium chinense (assembly GCA_033807755.1). Taxonomy (NCBI): domain Eukaryota; kingdom Metazoa; phylum Mollusca; class Gastropoda; order Ellobiida; family Ellobiidae; genus Ellobium; species Ellobium chinense. The sequence continues at coordinate 643,469 of JAWQUT010000380.1, forward strand.
ACTTGGATATGATGTCTTGTTTTACTGTTTTTAGCAGTAAAACTACAGGATTATTTCCACTATATTTGCTCTTCCACTGTGCGTCGAGAAATGCTGAGAAATTAAAAAATTACTAATGCTGTGGGGAAAAGCACATGACCAGAGTGGCAACACACACTGAAAGTCCATTGAGAACAGAAATGGGGAGTGAGCAAATACAAACAGATGCTCATACAAAATAGGATAACAGGGAAAGAGCTCAAAAAGACAACTTGCATGGAGAAAATGAAAGAAGGAAAGAAAGTGATATTGGGAGAATCGAACTCGCGATCTCTGGTCTTACGTCCATTGAGTAACGCGTGTCAAAGTGGGAAACAGAGAAGGTGGGATTATATTGATGAAAATAGCAGTGGGATTTCATTAGAGTTTTCAGACGGTTATACATTATTCCTGTGTGGCAGTAGGCAAGGTTGCTTTTTGATTATGTCCTGAGCGTGAAGCGCGAAGTGTGAAGCTTGAAAATCCAATTTCATCCCGCTTGAATTTCTGCTCTGTTTTCAGTGACAAAGGATTCCCATGTTTTGATTTGTTTTAAGGCAGGCCCAAAGAAAAAAAAACAAACAAACAATCAAATATCACGTCAGATCCAATCAGGGACTTCTGTATGATCGTGATTCCGAAGAAATTGGAAATTCAATTGGGCTTCAAAATGGGAAATTCCATAATTAAGTTAATCGTCTGAGGGGATAGCTACACACATCTAGCTGCATGCCAACTGTTGATGGAGGCACTGGTAATGGTGGTGGTGGTTGTGGTGGTGGTCCTTGTTATGCTGATGATGTTGGTAACAGTATTGTTGTCGACACTGATGGTGAGGCTTGTGGTAGTTTTGGTGGTGATAGTAGTGGATTTGGTAGTGGTCGTGGTACGGGTCAGGCGATGATGGTGGTGGTGGTGGTGATGATAATGATGATGATGGTGATGATGATGACTATAAGATACTGATGGTGATAATGTTGGCGAGACTTACATAATAAAATACTACCACCAGTGTCGGATATTGGCTTGGTCATATCTTAAGCCATTTAATACTAGGGGGCCTGTTTATGCCGGTCGCGTCCACTATCTACAGTACACGTGTGTTTATGTTGCCTCCATAAGAAAATCGTTTGATTTAATGCATTCAAAATAAGGTAAGGCATGTCTATAATACTGAAAAGAATATGGATTGACAAGTTCTTTTTGTTGCTCAATCTTTAAAGAAAGCAAAAAATAATGCCCGCGGTGAAGATCGAACATAGAACCCTTGGTTCTCAAGCCCAGCGTCCTGACTTCTGAGCGAGCTATTGAGCCGTTGGAGTTTGCGGTGCAAGCAAACAAGACCATTGTGCATGACAAGAAGTGAGAAACGTCTCTGCTATTTGTACTCGTCCCTGCCACAAGTGTACTATAAATAGCATATTCGAAAGCAGGCCAGATTATTAAAACATAAATTTTCTTTATGACCTGTAAATAAACCAGACTGGATGAAATGGATCGACATATCATGAATTAATGAAATTTCAAAAGGAAACATAACCCTGAAATCTTATGAGGCTCCCTCGTATTGTGAGCTGTAAGCCTGCTTAGCTTACAGCATCTACCACGCTTTCAATTGCCACTCGTAGAGCTTTTTCTCTGCGGTGGCGTAAAATGTCTTCACGAAAAGCCACCTTTCCTTACGCAGGGAAAGACTACTTTTCGTAAGTTATTGGGGGAAAATCGTGAAATATAGGGTAATGTGGGTAAAATGCCTGGTTTTCTTCTTTTAACTCAAAATTGCAAAATTATAGGATTACTTTCTCTAAATTTGCTTCACAGTCGTGCACAGGGAAATCGAGGAACAAATCACTTTTGCTAAAGGGGAAAAGCATATGACCAGAGTGGCAACACTATTTTCAATGATGCTGCTAACAAAAATCATCAGCCCTAGATCTAGATCTACTTTGTCATCACTTACCTGACTGTAGTCTTGACCGGGGGCAGAGTTATGGATGCCCTCTGACCTTCCAGCCGGTCGATCTGAGAGTAGGAGTCAGGGCCGTGTGCCCGGCGTTTCTTGACCCATACCAGACTGACCAGTACCAGAACTAAGACGACGGCCGTTCCCAGCAGGCCGATAAGCAGGTAAGACAACATGGCGGCTGCAAAAGGGATGAGAAAGAGAGAGAGAAGAGATTTTATTACATCCAAGCTTACTTCCATTACTCAAAAGCAGTACGTTAAGAAACATGTTATGATACCTTCAGTATGACACCCGCTTAGACAGATGAACAGAGTGAGGCCTCGATATTCAGATGGGAGGATGGATGGATGGATGGATGGATGGATGGATGGATGGATGTACATACTGATTGATCGCATCTTAAGCAGTCGAAACGTAAACCTTCCCTTAACCTCTTATCCCATGCCTGACAAAAACAATTAAGTTTCCACATTCAATGATTATATTTATATTGCTACTATATGAATTCCACATAATATGCATGGATTTAATTCAAGATTATTAAATTATTACATAATTCAGACCTCGATGATACATATTCCTTAGTAAAAAGTATAATTTTTCCCTGCGCAAAAGGCATACCATTTATAACTAAGGTTATAATGTACATGCATTGCACTGCACATCATTACAAAGGAATGACAATATTTTGGTTATCTCCCTTACTTCACAGACACCATTATGGAAATATAGTTTGGTGTTTAGGTCGTTTTTGACGAGGAAAAAAAGTGACAGAATGCAAATGTGTCTTCTGTTCTCCACAATGTCATTATCAGCTGTCAGTGTTCAATGACAATATCTAGCATGGCTATTATTTGCAGACTAGGTCAGATAAATGAAATTCATGTACGTGGAGACGACCATATAAAATACCATATGCAGTAGAGTGCGCAAAATCGCAGCCGGCTTAATACAGTCACCTCTCCATAATTGCAGCTATTAAAAAGCTTCAGAAATGTGCACTTAAGAGGAGCTGGGATTGTCCCTTGATTTATTTGCTTAGTAAATACATTATTCTATTATCTGAAAGTGTTGTGATTAAGCGGACGTTGCTATAAAAATCGAATGTAGAAGCGTGCTTGACATAACATATTTTTTATGAAAATTTAACTGGATAGTAAACACTCTTTTTCATCACATTTTTCTATCCTTCTGAGCTATTGTGACATAGCAGACTCGACAATACAATGTGAACAAAGAGTTGGAGAAGGGGTTGTAGCCCCAGGGAACCACAACTCCATTTAACCCTTTGATACAGTGTACAAGTAATCAAACATATATTCACATCATTTAATGGAATTTCAGGCACCGTCTCAACGAAAATTGCGTCTAGTGCTAAAAAGTGCTCCATTTCTATACCTTGTCTATCTGACTAAATTACCAGTAGGAAACGACGGATTGTAAAATTATGGGATGGCATGTTGTTGTAATAATATACAACATTTTTTTCAATTTTAGCAGTGGATGGATGGATGGATGGATGGATGGTGGATGGATGATGTGTGGATGGATGGATGGATGGATGGATGGGTGGATGGATGATGTGTGGATGGATGGATGGATGGATGGATGGATGGATGGATGGATGGATGGATGGATGTACAGACTGGTTGGTCGCGTTTTATGTAATTGAAACATAAAACTTTCCTTGATTTCTTATCCCATGCCTGACAAAAACAATTAGCTTCCACATTTAGCCTCGGGAGTCTGCAGTGCCTTTTATCGTAATAGGATTTAAATTTCACTGAAAATCATTTTGACGATGCCACTTGCGATGAACAATTTTCTTGCGCTCTGAGACTGTCTTAGTCATTACAACACAGTGGTTTTCATATTCTGCTGAGTGCTGCTCACCGGGTACAGCAGTTCTTCTCAGGATGGTGTTATCTAAGATAATCTGGATTCAGTTAGAGGAAAGAACTTACATCTTTTTTCTTGCTTTGATTTGGGACTCTGACAACTGAGCACAAAGAGCAAGTCAACCGTGCACCAATGACAAGACAGCTGAGCACCAATGACAAGACAGCTGAGCACCAATGACAAGACAGCTGAGACCAATGAGAAGACAGCTGAGCACCAATGACAAGACAACTGAGCACCAATGGCAAGACAACTGAGCACCAATGACAAGACAGCTGAGCACCAATGGCAAGACAACTGAGCACCAATGACAAGACAACTGAGCACCAATGACAAGACAGCTGAGCACCAATGACAAGACAACTGAGCACCAATGACAAGACAACTGAGCACCAGTGACAAGACAACTGAGCACCAATGACAAGACAACTGAGCACCAATGACAAGACAACTGAGCACCAATGACAAAACAGCTGAGCACCAATGACAAAACAGCTGAGCACCAATGACAAGACAGCTGAGCACCACCATTTTTGTTAATTACTGTTATGACCCTAAAAGTTGAAGAAAAAAAAGTCGTGTTGGTCAAAAACAGTTAATATACACAAGCTATTGTGCAGTCAAAATCTTCACTTACTTACAGCATTTTTTCCAAGTTGGTGCTCAGTTTATGTTATAATAAGGGCTCAGCTGTAACAGTGTTACCGTTACGGGGCTCAGTTGCCTTGCGGCCAATGATTCCCTCTCGAACCATCTCCGAATTTCATATAGAACCTTTCTTAAGGAATCGGCTTCGGTGAATGTTACTTCCGGCTAAGCAAGTACTGTCATTGATTCATCAGATCTCGCTTCCGGAAGTAAAAGATGCATCAGCCAATAAATGCCAATGGAACAGATCATATCAAGCCAGTCACATTCCTCCGGGAGTGGAAAAATGGAAATCGCCAGACATTTCAGTTTCAGTTAGCACAGAAACATTGGATTTTGCTCCTAAATATGGCTAGATCAGATGGTCAAGAAATGGGATTTTTCTTATGTTGGTTTTTTTTAATTTCCTGGTCTGAATGCACTTAGACAGTTCCATTTCGCCAAGTGTTTTTGTACCACTTAATAATAATAGTAATTCATGTGCAGCCGTCGCAAGAGACTCTCCAAGCCAAGAGGGATGAGAGTACTCTAGAAACCGACGCCAAAGATACTTCGTGGATGGTAATCGGAATGACGGTCATTTCCAGATCTTTCACTAGAAGTAGGACCCCCGGCCAGACAGAGACGATCTTGTGGTCAATAACCAGTTTTAATTTTGTATAGAGGATTTACTCTACTGGTCCTTCCGGCGTCAAACGGTATTGCTGACAGATTGGCCTGGAGTGCTCAGGTGTTTGGGACCATAAAATGGGACTAGACCGATGTGTTGAAAGGACTGACAAAGACATTGAGGGAGGAAAAGGAGAAGGAGAAGGAACAGAAAGAATACTACACACACACACACACACACACACACACACACACACACACACACACACAACACACACACACACACACACACACACACACACACACACACACACACACACAAAATGTTAGCAATGGATAGATATAGAGGAGAGGGAAGAAAAAGGCAAGTTTACAGGAAGCTCAAGAAGATTACGCCGTCACGCAACAACTAGGACGATCAGCAGCAAGACTCTTCGCTGGCTTTTGAATGAGGGAACGGAAAATATATTATGGAACTAGTGTTGTTTCTATCAACAAATAAAACAAGTATAGGAGGGTAGAAAATATGAAGTGGATTGAAATTTCAAACTTGACCTTTTGAATCCGTAGCTCGATATAATGGAAGTTAACTCATATTTAACCCAACGCGCTGAACTGATCCTATCACTGCCCTGTCCCAGATATTCCTTTTTTTATCTCATAACGTTGGAAAAGTGCACCAGCACTGAGTTTTGGAATCGATGAGCGGTCGATTTGTCACGCAACAATGGTAATTAATGTAAACACGATATCTAATCTTGCCAGCGAGGGGCCGAATGCACAATGCTAGCTAACTATGCGTGCTGTCTGTAGCAACGGTGTTTTGAGGGTTTCTCACTGACACCGCCAGCCGGCAAAATTAGACAGAATTGTACATGCTGCTTTAGATCTACAGTTTAGAATGACATAGGCCTCCCTGGTGGGATGAGATTTAAGGGCTAAAGACAATTAATCCCTGATTCAATCATTGCAGTGTGTCTGTCACTGGAGTTGCACTCTCTTCCACCCACTGGGCGTTTCTGAGCGTTCATTTTTCATCTAGAATAATGTCTTCCAACATAAGCCTACACAAAGAGTTTGAACGGGTGGCAGGTTCACAGGGTGGAAAAGTTTATGAACCGTTGAATTGAAACTTGCAATCAATGCAGCTGCATATTTTTATGAAACTGATATTTAAACAGACATCTGATCTTTTGCCGTTTCTCTACAATCAATGATTCACTGGAATGAAAGAATGGTCGTGTTGCCTGCCATTCAAGGATAAGTAAAATGGTAGAATTCCACTAATCATACAGACCCATTAGAGCTGGGGCGAGGAATGCCATCTGAAATAGTATACACAGAGAATATGAAGCACAAAAGTGCAGTGTGTGGGTTGTTATCAATCTTTTCTGTGGACGGTATAGGAAAGATTGCTTGAACCTTAAAGTTGAACACTGACTGAGGTCAATCGGTTATCATTGCTTCATAACGTGGGTGGTTGCATGCTGTCTGGGTTAAACTTAATCAAATCATTTTTAGTAACCATGCAGTGGAACCTAATTTTTAGCACTCAGCATGCCTCGATCCTAAGTATAAATTTTATATGCACGGATTTATCATAATTCTGTCTTTTTATTATTCAGGTGGACTTAAACAGTCAGTATTCCTCAATAATAAATATACATTTTCCATGCACCATGGCATGCTTATTATTGAGATTCCACTTTATTTATAATTATGCAACAGATGCTCGTGCTGTTTAACATGCATAGATCAATCAGAACGCTGCCCTAAAACAAATGGGATCAAACGGAGATAACGTCTTACAAGACGTGAGGCGGGTTCCTGTGCGTCCACAATTCTTAAATGCACTCTGAAACGAAGGAACGATCTAGAAATTATGAGCCGATCTAGAAATTATGAGCCGCAAATATTTCAAAGTCCAGACTGTTAGTTTGCTCATTTTAAAACATTTTTTTTTCACAATACTGTGTTTAGAATGGATTCATCAAATTTGCCAAGACGCCTGATTCCAAATTTTATTGATCCCTGTTTGTATATTTGGCGATCTTATAGATTCATCCAGATATTAATATCTGAAGATGGATCGCTCACTGCATATAAAAGAAAGTGTTTGCACAATGCCATTAGCGTCAAGAATCCATTTAAATTCCATTAATGTAACAATAGTAGTCCATTATTTAAGTATAATTTAAGTGATACATTAACAGATTGACTATTCAGAAATGCGTGATGTGTGGAAGGTCATCGTTTTTTCTGAGCTATTAAGCATAACGTCAAGGGTCAAGGCTTAAAGACCCGACCTGGGTATAAAAGGAAAAAAAGAGGCATGATGAGACCCGTCATTAATATGAATGCAATGGCACGCTTTACATCGGGCCACTATTTTTCGAAATTTCACCAATTAAAACATTACATACTGAAAAAAAAAAAAAATTTGCAAATCGGTAGCTTACTGTATCGCTGAGCATTATGGTAAAGAAAATTGATACAAAAACTTCTAGTATTTGAAATACCCAAGCAAATCCATCTGAATAGACGCTGTGTCCATAACCATTATATACATATATGCAAAGGTTGCCTTACGCCAGTAACGATTGCTTTAAGATTTAAAGCTTTAGGGTTTAGCTTGAGCAGCAATTCCGAGCACGCGATCTGAACATTTTACACGCTGCATTAAAGGCATATCGACTGTTCTTGACAGAATGTTTGATGTTTGGGATTATTTTAATGATCATCGATATTCTCACGCATGCACTCAAATAGGCAGCTCTTCTTGCCCGCTTTAATGAAACAATGTCATGCTCTCGGGGAGAGGAGTCCGGACATATTTGAGAGCTTTTGTATTAACGATTGGATCTTGTACCATCGTAAGAATTACATAAGTGCAACGGCACGGTGCTGAATGCACTCTTAGTGGCATTCAACATTTAGAGTTAATTTTATTCTTACGATAGCAAGAGATCCCATCGTTAAAGCGCAAGCTCTCAACTAGCAAGACAAAGAGGACTTTGTGTTGTTTACGTGTTTGCAAACTATCTTCTTCCAGGCGTAGCATGACTTATTCAGTTTTCATGTTTCAGCTCGGCCGAAAGTGTAGGTATCTTATTAAAGGGTATACTTTTGTGGAAGAACGACATTTGAGAATTTGCTCATGTAAAACGCTACCAAGGTTGTATTGAGCACCGATGCACTATTGTATTTCTTAGGATGGTAAGAGATCCCACTGTCAATGCGCAAGCTCTCAATGCGTCTTTCCTCCTGCAGAGGCGTAATATGGGAGCTTGTTTCACATCGCATCTCACAAAAAGCTTACCATGTCCCACTTCACGTTTCAAAGAGCCGCAACTGCCTCTGATGACTTTTTTTTCGCTTAGTGTGCGTCTCAACCTTCATTCCCACTCCACACCACCTCAGTAATCACTGTGCTCACTCATGCACAGCCTAGAACCTCTCTGCTATGCCATTATCTCTCCCACCCTCTGTATATCTCTACCACTCTTTCTCCTTCTCTCTCTCTTTTCATCTCGCTCTCTCTGTCTCTTTCTCTCTACATCTCTCCCTCCTTCCCCCTTTAATTCTCTCTCATTTGACCTTGGTTTCGATCTGACATTTTCGCCCTCACACTCTTGTCTCCCAATTTGCCTTGCATCCTTATCAATTACACACACATTCTCACCTAAAATATCTATGTGTTAAATCTGGTGTCTATCCTCCATCAAGTATGACATAATTACAATGATTTCCCCAAGGTTTAATGACAATTCTCTGAACAAATAAACCAACCCTTACTCTCAGTAATACGGTGATTTTAGCTGACATTTTCAAACAGATGATAGATAATTTACCAGCGCTTTTTTTCATGACGTCACGATCTATGATTTTGACGGATTCACAAGGGCAGAGAAAAAAATCGAATATTTAAGGTGTAGTCAGGGTCAATATAAAGCTTAAATGGCAGGAGTCGGAAAGAAAGAAAGAAAGAGAGAGAGAGAAATGAAAAAAGAGGGAAGGAAAGAAAGAAAGAAAGAGAGAAAGAAAGAAAGAAAGAAAGAAAGAAAGAAAGAAAGAAAGAAAGAAAGAAAGAACACCCGCCAAACAAACAAAGAAATTATGCAAAGAGTAAAGGGGAGAATGGAGTACAGAAAGAAAGAAAGAAAGAAAGAAAGAAAGTAAGGAAGAAAGAAAGAAAGAAAAAGAAAAAGAAACAAACAAACAAACAAACAAACAAAACAAAACAAAGTAAAGAAAGAAAGAAAAGACGTATGGAAAGTAAAAAGTGGCAGACTGACAGAGGAATACACCAAAAAAAGAAGCAAAAAAGAAGAAGAGAGGAACCACGAAAACACAAAGACGCAAACGAAAGACAGTTAGGAAGGACAAGAAAGGTGAAAGTCATATCAAGAGAGATTTATGAGAAAATGAATAAAAATAATGACCTACCTAAGACTCTTAATGAAAATACCAAGGCCAGACAGAAATCAACAGTCACCTCAACAATTCATAAACCCATTAACTCGGGCGGCGAAATGCGGCAAATCTTATTAAGGGAAACTATTTATATAGCCAGGCACGCGCAAAACAAGGTGAGGGATACTGGCAATAACAGATTACTTAATCAAAGAATTAACGAAGCCAGTGCAAGTCAGTCAAACAGTTACTGTTTACGAATAAATATATATATCCGGTAATCGACCTTAAATTCTTTGATAGATTAATTTTCATTAGCGAATGTTTGCGTGTTCGACTTTTGAATTGGGCGGTTTATGTCATAGTGTCCTTGGAAAAGACACTTCACTTCCGTTTCCTCACTCGACTCAGATGTAAATGAATGCAGAGCTTTAGAGCTGGGGGAACCAGAGTGCTGCAATGCTAACGACCAGCAATGACTTTGTCATGTGGTTTCATTTGTAATATTATGTATTTATGTTGTATAAATTTACATGTATGATGTGTACTGTTATATGTGTTTGTATTATGAATGAGATAAATAACATTGAATAGCATTGTAAAGTAATTTTCCCTACGGGAGGTAATTAAAAGTCATAGTTTCATTTTTATATCTCTCCCTCACGCTGGCATGCTATAGACCTACAGAAATTTAATAAAGTCTAATCATGGAGATGACACTGTTTAATGCCTCTTGTATTATGAACTGTGAAAAGCCGTTCACAAAGTCTCATAAACAGTTATTATTACAATTTCACCAAAAGGACAATGAATCACACACAATATTTACTTCTTGTTGTTTTTATAGATCTACACGTTAGGAATACGGAGGTTAATTAGACGTTGGTACGTTGTGAGGCGGGCATGTTGTGGGTACTGTGTGTGGGTGAGGGTGAATGTGGGTGTGTGTGGGAATTGGGGTATAGATGAATGGTTGAGAGGGTGGGTGAGGGAGTGAGTGATTGAGTGAGTGAGTGAGTGAGTGAGTGAGTGAGTGAGTGAGTGAGTGAGTGAGTGAGTGAGTGAGTGAGTGAGTGAGTGACCAACCAACTGACCCACCGACCCACCGACCAACTGACTCATTGACTCACTCACTCACTCACTCACTCACTCACTGACTCACTAACTCATTGACTCACTGACTTACTGACTCACTGAATCAAACAGAGGCAGCATAATATGCAGGAAGGGAATGTCAAAAAAGCGACTATATTGATATCACCTTGACGTGTTTGAACCACACGGAATCTAAATTAGCTCTATAATTATGACTTGTGACATGCCATTAATGTATTATTTACATAATACCGGGACACAGTCATTTCCAATGGCTGCATAACTTTTCATTTTTTAATCAGTGGATGACATTATTCATAAATTAAAATGGAAAGTAAAAATACAGTTAGCGCAAACTAATTATACCAGATACTATTTCTAGAGCCTCTGTGACTTCGTGATTATACTGAAGTTTTTTCATGAATGAAACAGGGTTTATAGCATGTGCTGAACTATTATTGTCATGAAAAGTGTTTTTATATTAGCAGCTAGCGTGGATTTCCAGTTTCACAAAGGTGCTGCTGTTTGTAAATATCTTTTAAAATAGATTTTCAACTTTATGAACTGCAATAGACAATGGTTAGAGCGAAGATAATTAATTAAACACAAAAGTAACACTAAAGCGAAAGAAGACAATAATCCCTCTTTATTTTCCTGTTTCCATGCTTCTACGTCTGAAACGAAATTCTGTCTTTGGTGCCGCTGATTTCGTGTTAACAGTGGTCAACTCTATTTCTTTTTATCAACAGAATTTCATTGCCCGTTTATGACTTCAATTATATATAGATTAGTTTACAGGCACCAACCAGTGTGAAAAGTCGAAGGCCGAGAGCCAACCAGGATGTAACAAGATCCAGACTAATAGTGCAATGCATTATGGTAATTATACCGTTTATTTCTTTTTTTCAGCCTTTCTCAAGAGACTTGGAAAGGCCTCCGCTAATAGCAGTAACTATTTCGTAATTCGTAATCAAGGCTTGTTTGTGGAGTCTGCTGGCTAATAGCAACATAATCTCACATAATCTCTCCTACACCTTCTATTCCTGTGTTGTTTTTTTTTTGCCAAACACGATTATGTAACTTAAGTTACGTATTATTTTTATAAGTCTATCCCGCTTAACCGAAACCCGATTATCACAACTTTTGCTTCACTCCAACATGACTGTCCCGCTTGAAAAAAAATGCTAATGTTTGTATATTAAAGTCACCGGACAACTGCAACTCTTTTCAACGGCAGCTTTTTCCGAGAAGTTACGATTAAGCGGAAGAGTTGGCACACGCCTAATATTTTTCAGTGCAACTGCTCTTTATCCTGGGGTACCGTGACATTGAGTGGATTCCTGAGGAAAGTTTTCGTTTTCAGAAAGGTTAGAGGGGAGGGGACATGAAATCTCTGCTGTGGATTGGATGGGACAGTCATGATATTGAGCATGTATGACGATAATGCTTGGTATACTCATGAACAGTTATCATTACAATTTCAGCAAAAGGACAATAAATCACACACAATATTTACTTCTTGTTGCTTGCTTAGGATCTACACGTTAGGAACACGGGGATTAGTTAGACGCTGGTACGTTGTGCGGCTGGCATGTTGTGGGTAGTGTGGGTGTGTGTGAGTGTAGGTGAGTGTGTGTGTGGATAAGTATTGGAGTACAGACCAATGGTCGGGTGAGTGAGTGAATGAGTGAGTGAGTGAGTGAGTGAGTGAGTGAGTGAGTGAGTGAGTGAGTGAGTGAGCGAGTTTTAGTATACAGTATCGTAGCTCTGTTATACAAGTTCACTGCTTCAGTTTAATTATGGTAGTGGCTAAGTTCTCTAATGCGAGAACAGAGGAATAAGAATGTGTTATCTACAGATCTAAAAATAGATTCTATGTTTTGGCCTATAGCAATGGCCAGTTCTCTCAACATGATCTTATTTTTCCTTTTTGCCACTGTCACACACAGTGAAAGACATGTTTAATAAACAATAAATAAGATATTAAAACAACTAGACAGACAGACAGACAGACAGACAGACAGACAGACAGGCAGACTGACTGACAGACAGACAGACAGACAGATATAGATAGATAGATAGATAGACAGACAGACAGACAGACAGATAGACAGATAGATAGATAGATAGATAGATAGATAGATAGATAGATAGATAGATAGATAGATAGATAGATAGATAGATAGATAGATAGATAGATAGATATTCTTGAAAGACAGAGATAGAATTTCAAAGTTACTCTGTCACTGGAAAATGAGCTTCTGTCTTATACAGCTAATATGTGTGACCAAATGCTGACAGGTACCATAAGAAGAAGGAAGCCTTGCCCCTATGTTGCTGTAGATGTTGCAGCGGCAATGGACATGTCCGAACTGCAAGAACGTCGGCTCAGTCACGTTAAACATCTAACAAAGAGCATGAAAGAAATCCAACTTCAATAAATTATATATAATTCTACATAATCATAGATTAATTGTCTATTCGAAAACTACATTTGATCAAATAAAAGGATCGCTAAAAATCTAAGGATGCACGTATGACTCCAAAACTAATGTAGAAAGGAACCGATAAACTATAAACAAGACTAGTGTCCTTCTAACCAAGCTTTTGACGACGTGTTATCAAAAGGTGTAGAATTCTTATAATAAACAAATATCTGTCAGGAGTTTTATGTCATAAAAGGTGTTACCATAAGAAACAACTGATGGGATTATTATAAGGAAGTGTGCTAAGCAGAGATTTGTGTTAAGCAATGTTTGTGTTAACAGAGTTTCACTGTATTTCATCACTCTCTGTAATGTATTTCACCAGCTCATCAGAAAGACGGACGAGTTTTGTACTCATGTTAAATGCATCCTACTCCCTCCTTTTATTTGCATGTGTGAAAATGCATTCGCCTTTGTGTGTGTGAGGAAAGGGAGTTGGACATCCCGTCCATCTGGCTAATAAATGTTGCATGGACACATCCAGGGAATAAGAGGTCAATCAAATATGTTCCTCGGAAAAGAAAATTCTAATTCCCTAAAGAGACTTGATGGCAAAAGTTACGTGTCATCTCAATTAGATTAGCCGAAATCCACCTACGCATTTGCTGTTGCAATAAGCCAAATTTTCTTCAACACAAGAGTTCAGAGAGGACTGCTGTAAAATCTCCTGGCACCGCATTATCTGACATTAATAAATGGGCGGATTTATTTCCCTTCTCCCGCTCTTAACCCTCTGGTGCCCACTGGTCCATATTTGGCAACCCAACTTCAAGGGTCCAGTATGGAGTGGTCCAAATATGGCACGGATGTTTCAGTGCCCGGAGGTTCAAATGTGACCCAAAATTTTTCACCAATTAAATATTGACATTGTTCACTATCATTATCAATGTTTTATATGTATTATGAGTGACATTTGAAGTGTGTATGTGAATTTTCAGAATTTTCCTACCAGTATTTCTATGCCTGGGCACTAGAGGGTTAAATATCGTCACCTCAGTTTACCAACGTTGAATGTCCATTTGGTATAACGCTGTGGGTCAAGCAGTATGTGTTTGCGTTAAGGTTAAGAGTTTAGGGTTGGAAGTGAGATTAGGGAAGAGAAAGCATCTCTGGATATTGTTCAAGAATCTCCCTATGGTGTTTTCATTTTCCTTCCAAAATGGGCATCCACCACTTGTACACTGAGGTGATGACGTCATGTCTTCAAGAGTATAATGGTGGGATCCAAAACTTCAGTTCCGTGACCATTCTTTGCCTTATACGTTTTGATGACTGATTTGACTGTAAGGAGTATAAGAGGTTCCATGGTGAACGGTGCGGTAATGATGCACTCCGTATATCAATTTCTATCCACTAACTGTGCTTTTCAAAGTGTAGGTGTGTCTATTCCGGATAAATGCAACACATTGGAAGTAGAGCAAAACGTTCCGATTTCAAGGCGTTCTCGTTTTTTGTTGTTTTTCTTTTAATTCAGAAACGTTTATTTACATAAGAAACACAAATTATCTAAACGTTATTGTGATTAAATAGAGGTTCCTAATAAAAGAATTCCGATCAAACGGAGTTGGCTACATAGTAACGTCACTTTTATATACCCAACTATGTTTGGAAATAATTTTTTTATAATCAATATTTTTTTAGTGGAGTATGGATTACGTATTCCTCAGATCACGCCTCTTCCAGCAAGTGGCCGTATGCATAATCAATTCGTTGGTTAACAAGATTGGCATTTTAATTTTTAAAAAAACAGATCACAACTGTGATACGTGGGCGAACAACAGATCAGAGTATATACACTGCGTTAATCATAGTTAACATTACTAATGTTTTGGGAGTTTCCCGTGGCTGCCACAGTGCGTTAACTAACGACTGGAATATGCATAAGGCCACAGACCATCTCTTCAGCTATCTTTATAGTCGTAAGTATTGTTGTGTTTTCCTCGATTTACAGACGGAATGCCGAGCACAACTTGTGAGCCAGAATAGCATTTTTTTTTTTAAATTGAGCAAAAGGTTTTTATTTGAATTTGCTGTTCAGAAGTTTGTTGGGTTGTTGGTTTTTTTTCTACTTTTCCTCCTCTACAGCCCCCCTGTCTTTGATCAGAGAGCCAGAAACCTTTCAAAGCATATGAAACAGCAGAGAGGAAACTAGCATTTCTGCAAAAAGTGCCAGCCAGAGCCTGTTCAGTGGATGAGCTCAGGCAGAGAAGGTTTTTCCGATATTCTGTTTTTTTCTTTTCTTCCACAATGGAAAACATTTCTTTCTATAAATATGTAGATCCTTTTTTTATTAAAATAACTCAGTTATGTGATTGTAATGTGCGTGTGCACTGCACGGCGCTCCAAATCCACTGCGCAGAATCACAATGCACGACATGACATTTCACAACACCAAACTGCATTGAGCAGGATTAACAGGGTGAGATAGGATGGGGTGCGTAACAACGCCGGATCCTGAGGGACGACTATTTTAATATTGTTGACGAATAAATATGACCAATACAAAAAAAAAACCAAAGGCCTAAAATGTTATGAGTTATTATTTTGTTTTTGAATAACGCTAAAGAAAGAGTTTATGTATTTGCGTTTCGAAATAGTTGTCTCAGAAACGTGCCCAATGTCAGGATTGTGAGTGTTCACTATATGATAGAGGAGTGGTGAGATTGCGTTACTCCGGGTGGCTACAAATGGCTTTTGGGTCGTACTACTGAACATGGCCTCCTCTGGTGCCACAAAGGAAGAGACTACTTGCGTCTGTAGACAGAAGGTCAGCCGGCCTAATGCGCATATGCGGAAACAGCAATCAGCTGTTTTTACATTGGAAACCGGGTCAGACATAAAATATCGAAAGAATAAGATAGACAGCGCATAATAAGTGCTGGGTTAGCTGTGGTCTAAACCTCAGCAATTACCGACAAATGTGGGATTGTGGATCAGTTTGATAAACACAGTGACTGTGCAACAAGACTGCACACTTAGAAATCGAATTTCCTGATAATATAGACTAGAGATGTAGACTAGTCTAGGCTACCAGTAACCTACACTCACATGGCCTCGCTCGAGATCATGTAAACACAGCTGATTGCTATTTCCGCACATGCGCAATAGGCCGGCTGACCTTCTGTCTACAGACGCAAGTGAAGAGACTACGCTACGATTTGTTAGCTGCCATTCATCCACTGATTACTTGAGATTGTGGAGAAATTTCTCGGAACGCTTTTCGTCAAACTTTTACTCTGTCGGCTTTGTCAGGATCGGCATGTAGGCTCGATTAATAAATTACGGTTGAGCATAGTTCTAATAATTTTAAAAAACAGACATCAGACATGCAAAAGCACTCAAAAACTTCAGTCAAAAATATTGCCCCATGCACAGGGGGAAACAAGAGAAATACAGACCTGATCTGATTAGATCACAGAACAATTTTTCCACAAAATGGGACCTCACCATCTTGGAGTTCATGTGCTCAAAGAAACAAAACTCTCATACTGCTCGCGACTTGCTTGAAGGCTCCTCATGAACATCTCATAAACTTGAGTTTATAAACCAATGCTCAGATATTCCAGCAGACAGTTCTCAATTACTCAACCCAGCACAGCCCTCTTCTGAGTTACGCAAAATAATAGTGTGATTGCGTCATCAAATCTTGCTTCCTAAAGTAAAAGATGCATCAGCCAATAAAAGCTAATGTAACAGATCATACCAATCACTCATATTCCTCTGACAATGAAAAAGTAGAAAGCGGATATGATGACTGCTGGAATTGTGGCATGCGATGCCCGAATGACTGTGCATTTATAATAACGAAAAGTGGTCTATTTATGATGACCGATTGTATGTATACATGTATAAAGCTGGACACAGACAAGAAAATAATTGAGTAAATTCGAAAGAACAAAAGATCAAGACGTAGATTATATAGTATTATTTTACATTATGTCAATTCGGTCGTCAGTTTATCACGTGCTATTAAAGAAATCCAATGCACTATTATCGTTTTCAAATAACCGCTGATCTGCCATCTCTCTTCATGACTGCAACGTCACCCACCGTGTATATCCGTAAGTCATGCCTCACTATGGGTCCCAGAATACCTGTATTACAAATTCGCCGCTCAAGCGCTGCAATCCCATCAGAAGAATGGGTCCTCCTTGCTTGAACGTTTACTGGCAACTGATAAAACACGTTTACGTGGAGTGGCCCTGAAAACACCATACGTCACTGATCCGATCATGTTTTCCCAGCTTGACAAAATGGCTCCGCACATCCAACGGTCAAGTCGATGGCTACTCGCTAATGACGTCTTTTCTCCTCTTTGGTAATGTCGCGGCTAAATCTGAATGAAGGCACGTGAGGATGTTAGCTAACTTGATGGAGGGTTCTTCATTTTGCGCAACTTCCGCTCTCGGCCGGCGCATCGATTGGTCATGTAAGATTTTGGAGAGCAAGTTCTCTTCCGGTTTAGAACGTCATTATTGTTCAGCAAAAACCTCGTAAGCTTCTTCTTTTTTAAACTATAGTTACACTGTTAACACAGCGGTAACAACTCGATTCTCTTTTGCCGCTCGTTTCTTTGACAACAGAAAGGCCTTGGAAGCCCTTGAGTGTATGAAGCTGTAGAATTCCTGTCAAGTTTACACAGCGATACTCCTTCTTTTGCTTCAGGGTACCGGTACCGAAAACCAGAAACTAACATTTGACATCGATTACGCTACAAATGCATTATGCGAGTGGTATCAATGCTTCCCTTTTTGAATGTTCTCAGCTAAATGGCTGAATAAATCAGCGTGCACAGCAATTACTCAATTGCGACCGAGACTTTTTTACCTTATTACTTATATAATTATGTCTGTATATTTTGCATTATTGGTTAAAACTGAGAAATACATGTACAACAGACTCGAGCTCGGATTTTTCTCGTCCCTGTGATCGAATGCATGGTCCATACATTACTTCCCGCACTGCGTCAACTCCAGTGAACACTACTAATATTTTGGGAGTTTCCTGTGGTTATCGCAGTGCGTTAACTAACGGAAGCATAATGCACATGACCACTGAACACATTGTCATACTGTATCAAGTTTGTCTCTGTGACCGTGAAACCAGTGGTAACCCCATAGCAGCGTCACATTCTGTCTGTCTTTCAAGACAGAAGAGCCAGCGTCTAGTTCTCTCGGATAATGATGAAAAACAAGGAGGTCCCATGTGCGTCCTGCGCAAGCTGAAAATCCCTTGACAGTTTTAAAATCGTAGAGGAGTCTGCGTAAAGGCCACTGTCCGGACAAAATTGATAGTATTCTACTCAGTAATTCCCGTCTTACAACAAAAAGGCGCAGTATGACCCTAATCGTGCTTATATGCGCAGTAAAGCCATATCTTAAGGGGAGGCACTGCCCTTCTCTAGAGGTTTTAATGCACATACCATAGCGTGCAACTTATCACCATGAACGCAATGGATTCCTTTGCAAACTTGCACACCAAAGTGCTGAATGGTGCATTTTTTCTCTCTCAAGGGTGATGATCTTAGTGCAACCGTCATTTCCGATGGTACCTGTTTTTTCAACTCCCGATTTCATCCATGTCTCCTAGACACGTTTATGCATGATATTATGGAGGGTTTTCCTGATTTTCTGTGTCGATATAAAGTGCTTTATTTAACATCGAAGGATGTTGCTAATTTTTGATAATTCTGTATCAAGATAGAAAATCCACAAACGCTTCACAGGATCATGCATAGAGTTATCTAAGAGAGGTGGGTGGAACCTGATTTCAAACAACCGGTGCTATCGCTAATGACATTAATTTGTTCTTTCAGGGAAACGAATGCAACATTCAGTACTTTGGTGTGTAATTTTGCATTGAAATCCAGTACACTCATAAATATAAGTTGCACACCATATTATAAGCATTATAGTCTCTTGAAAAGTGTATTACCTCCCCTTAAACAAACAAACAAAGCCAACGTGTGATCGTCATGATTCCAATACCATCATGTGTGGCGAATGTAGTAGAGAAGTAAGGGAATTTCTTAATCTTGTATTTTAAAGATTCAAGTTTCAAAGACTTTCTTAGATTCTGAGCCAATGATACAAATTCAAAATACAGCCTATATCAAATGCAAGAAAGTGAAGACCAAGGGAAAGAAGTGAGGAAAGGGAGAGAAAGAAAGAAAGGAATGGAAAAATAAGGAGAAAGAAAGAAAGAAAGAAAGAAAGAAAGAAAGAAACTGTAAATATTGTCTTAACTGTCATGAAAATAGCGTCAGACATTTTCCCCCCTAACCCCCCCCCCTTCCCCATTCAGCCTTTCAAAATAACAGCCAAGAAAATTTAGCCCTACTTTAGTCTTTTCAGTCTTATATTCATTCAGTTTTGACGTCCAAATTATATTATGTAATTTTCTGCACTCTAGTTTTCTCGCTTTCCAAATCGAATCCATGAAGCGATATTCATGGGAAGCGAATAAGTGATGGCGAAAAATATTTCCATGCTAGATAAGACCGTGAATTATGATGTGGAATAAATGTTTTGCACTCTGTCCGCCTACACTACAATAGCTATTTTATTACAGTAATTTGGAATGTAGCAACATTGTCAGATTCATTGAGATATTCACTGTCATCAATCATTAGATATTACTACCGCCCACGCAAAAGTTCATCCATTACATATTTGGCAACTTGGAAACACATATGTCCATTTTGCGGACAAACTACCCTGTCTACAGACACATCAGTCATCATGACGGCCTTCGATTTTATCATTTGGAATCGCTGAATTAAGAAGAAAATCTTCTACAAAAAAAAAATATCGTCCTTGTAGAAGTATTGGCAATCCTGGCCCGGAAACGATGACATCATCAAAATTTGCGCGTGCGAAAATAATTATTCATCGGCGGGAACAGTCATTGTTATCATGGAGCGAAGGGGGAGGGGGGTGGTGAAGAGACATACATATACACAATATGAAAACTCTTCAGTGTAAATTTGGTCATCCCCTCCCTCTTCCTCACTCTCTTACGTCCTCTCCTCC
>JAWQUT010000380.1:690478-701394 GCA_033807755.1 Ellobium chinense
CTCATGCATCAATCTGCATCTTCTTTCCCATTCCTCACCCCACCTCCCTACACACACATACACTTTCTGAAGTACCCAGTTACGGACAAACGATAAAAAATGAGAAAGAAAAAGGTTATCAGGCAAGGACGAATGTCGATTTATTTATAAGCACTTTGTAACACTGAGCTGACCCACTGGTGAATAGGCGCGTTATCTTGCTGAGTCTGAAAGGGAGGCGTCTGAAATCCCTAACATAGCTTTACTCCCAAAGGAAATTAGCCTGTAAGCCCACATAACAGTTTACCTTTTCGCACCGAACTTTCAAGTTCAAAGTGACACATTCAATGATCCCATGCACGAACTTGATTAGCCATACAATTGCATGATTTAAAACAAGAAACTGATAACTAAGAGCTTACGCATTAACGATGGGATCTCTTATCATCGTAAGAATAATATTTGAGCATTGGTGCTGAATGAACGCTTGTAAGCATTCAACATGCAGAGTTAACGTAAATTTTTACAATGGTAATAGATCCCATCGTAAATGCGCAAGTTCTCGAGTATCACGATAAACTACGCATCTATGCGACGTGCGCTTAAACCAGTTCAGTGCCTTAAAAAGGGCACTCTTTCTGTATGAGAGTATGAAAGCTTTAAAGCGGCCACCCTCACGATCGCTCATTACCATTATGAGTATGGTAAATACAACCTATTTCTGCGACTGTGGCATCGGATGCCGCAGTAATTTCGAATCAGACATCAACCCTCACTAAATATCTCAAACCAGGAACATTAATTTTGTCCGGCAACAATCAGTCAAAAGCAGCAAAGTGAACTTCAAGGTAATGACTACAGAAAGAAAGACGAACGATGCGTCAATGCCTGTACTTAGTCCATATAAAAGATGTATGCCCTTCATGGTCTTGTGACAAAAACAGGTGTATCAACAATAAACTGGATTGGAATCTACAAATGACTGCTTCGACTCACATGGATGTGCTTTCATATATCAAATATGAGATGTTTTTATTACTAGATTCTTTACCGTAACATTCTGATTCTTTACCGTAACATTCGGATTCTTTACCGTAACATTCTGATTCTTTACCGTAACATTTGGATTCTTTACCGGTACGTTCAGGGGACAAAAAATCAGCGATCTGCTGAAGTTTCTGTGCAGAATGAAATCCTACACTCGAGGAGTTCAGAAAAACAGCGCTCCGTTGTGAAGCGTGCTATTAATCTAAAATTATTGGAGTCCATCACGCTTATTCTCTCCTTTTATACCCCAAGCAGGCCTTAAAGGAATCTGTTACGAGTAATATAGCCTTATGAAAGGACGGTCTCACACGAGTATATTCTATGACAGGGTGCCCTCATTCCCTCTTTTAAGATTTTGCGTTCTTTTATGCCGCCCTAGATATTCAGTGCTTTCTGATGTTCGTAATACGGCATACCTATACCAATAACATGAGAAGCGAGGCACATCTCGAGGTCATGTGAGATCAAATTCTGACCTGTCGCGCCGTGGCCAGTACACCACCCCCAAGGCCAGACAGTGCAAATTAGTTTTATGACTCACCGGTCTTCGGCCGGTATCCTCATGGTCTGGAACCACAAGACTACAAGACCCAACCACTCCGGGATAATTCCCTTATGACCCAGGAAACCACTATGCCTGCGAAGGTCCCTTGAGGTACAATTTGTCACTAACCACTTTACGCTCATGGAACTTCCGGTCCAATCTGATGGAGCACAGGTCAAGACTCTCCAATTGCCCACAGAATTTTTAGACGTTTCCTTTCGTCGTCTCCAGTCATATTATTATATCGAAACTTCCGTCGACCTCGTTTAATATCAAACCATTTAATCGCAGCATATTTCCACGTTCATTGGATAGTAGCTGGCTATTTAGAGGCTGATTAACTTCATAGTTTTCTGATAGGTTGCACTATTTTGGGCGCCCACACAAGGCCCGAAAACATGTATTTCACTAGATAATATAGACGAAGGAAGCAACAAAAACTGATCATTTTACACGAAAGATTTCAATCTCTTTTTATCGCAACATTTCCCCTTGTTTCAGAGGAGTGCGACTAAGTGAGATCAACAGTGGAAAATAAAACATGAGCATCATTGAGAAGTTTGCAGAAGAGATTGCACACTTTATTACATAAAGCATAGCGTCCACTAGACTACTGGGGTTCAACAACAGTGCAGCATCAGTGTGCCTGAATTTTAAGGTGACACATCCATTTTCAAAGAACTGCTTGGTTTATGCCAAATGCGGTTTTTAAATAATGTAAGCCTGAAGCAATTGCCTAGTTAGATTTGCAATGAATTTTGTGGTTTTGGATCAGAACCGGTGGTTTACAACTGACTATTTTAACTATTTTAAAAGTGCATTAAATTATTCTCTTCTTACAACACTAGTTTAAAAAAAAAACACCAATGTATGACATTTGTCAGCGCAGAGAATATTGTCCATAATTTCTACGACTGTTATTCCCGCTTCCACTTCGATGGACAGTCTATACCACTATGACAAAAATAACAACAACAGCAGTAACTACTTCAACAACAACAACTAAATTAACACTATCAATGACGACGACAGTAGCACAAGCCGAAAAGGGGAATACAATAACAAATCTATGACCAAAGGAGACTATCAGGAACAGTAATGAGAATAACGGTTGTCCGAACTACAAACAACGAGGAAGGACGTCAGCAATGGTGCGAAAAGGTGCGACAAAAAGAAGTCGTAAACATAATAAACAGTAAAGGTCAAGAAGAACACCTCAGTACAGAAGACGAAAAAGAAGAAGAACAACAACAGAACAACAGCGAGAACAAAGGCTGACTCAACAAAAATACCAACACCGCCAACAGCCCAATCCACAAAGAAGACAACAACAACAACACCAACAATAACAACAACAACAACAACAACGATAACAACAACAACTCGAAATCATCAAAAACATCTTGAGAGCTCCAGGAACCAAAGAGATGACCGGATATCTTACAGGTTTCTGCCTGGGACAAGGGTGGAGTCAGCAACCGACAGTGTAATCATCAGGGCGACTTTTTTTAATTAAAGAACTTCCTTTTCCTTTGTTGCGTCTGTATCCGACTACACCGTGATTAATTATGATTACTATTAATTATCTTCCACGTGCTTATTGACTACCTGTACTGAGGAACACGATCATCAGACAAGAATTAGCTTACGCTGAGTTCTGAAGCCAGGCTTTGTTTTTGGCAGAGAACTGTTCAATCGTTTTCAAAATTTGATATGAAATATCTACTGTTTGAAATTCGGCTGCAGATTGCGTCCTGATTTTAGGCATCCATATACGTTGTTGGGCTGTTTTCGGCTTCATGTTGTGAGATGACCCAAAATTAATCCTTTTATTACCTTCCTTTTCTTTGCTTTAAGAAAACTTAAAATTGTGAAAACATAGACAGTTCTTGCATTTTTTAAATTATTCCTTATTTCTTAATTTAATATGAAATAAATATGAAACCATTGCAGTAAAATTATGAAAGAAGGTAAGCGAGAGTATATCATGACATGTCAGGGTTTTGTTGTTTTGGTTTTTTTTTTACGGTGATTGCCAAAACATTGACCAAATTTGGCCACCATGCTGGTTCATCGTACTTCACCGTGAAACATCTTTCATGGCCCACCTTGCTCAAGGGGTTAAAAATCACTCGCTGTCTTTTTTTTTTTTCGTTTAGCCATCTCTTTACGTCATCACAATGCATTCCATAGAGCATCCTTTCATGTCAAAGATAAAATATTACCAAAGTTGCCAATAACTTGTGTTGCTTGACAGATACACTCACACTGATTCCAGCTCTTTGCTGGCCGTGGGCAGGAAAGCAAAAAAAAATCCATTGCACGGAAACAGGCTCGGAGGCCCAGCTCCTGGCAAATAGCAGTCATTAATTATGGACCTTGATGGGAATCCATTTTATGAGAAAACTGGAAGAAATTAATAATCCTAGTCTTTCCTAGAGAGGCCTTGGCCCTGAAGGCCCAGGAGAAATGGCATAAATTTCTTCCTGGTGTTTTTTAACCTCTTTTTCATGTTTTTCTACAGAAAAGATAAATGGCTTGCTGCTAAAACAGAGTATAGAATGACAATTAGTTCAAACGATAAAGATAATTTCACGTTCAAGTTCAAAATACTTATCAGGCCATTGACCAAGTCTTATAATTTCATAATACAATATAGTATGATACACAATCTATCTCTAGTTATCTTGAAGAGAATGTTTTACAACGCCACATATCGTCGCCCATCTCACGAAGGGGCGTATACGACATTTTCGTTGTTTTGAGCTGAAACTACTTTCCAAAAGCCCGAAGCGAAATCAATGTTCTTCCGAGGTGGCGTATCGATAGTTCTAATAGTTTTGGAGATATTAAACATTTCCAGATAGAGCGTATGTTGTCACTTCTAAATCTCAATGAAACTTTAAGACGCTGTCCTGGAAAACTGGTCAATTTCGCATACGCTCCTTTGTGAAATGAGCGACGATATCTTATAGATTTCAGTCATGATGATACCTACATAGAAACAGTGCAGATAATGCTGCCACATATCACAAATCAAATCTTCAAATAACAAAGTCATTATTTAGTTACGATAATGCTGCGCCCTGGATAATGATGAAAGTAATGTGGACTGATTATATTTTTTTTTCTCTCTCTGTCCCCCATCTTGATTCGGAAAAGATAAAACCTGTTTTTCCCGTGGACAACATGAAACAGTCACATAATTATGTGTCTCCCTAATTACATCTCATAACGCATCTTCATAATAAAAGCTAACTACAGACTAATCATGCGTCACAGTTAAAGAACAAAAGAAAAAAAAAAAACTCCCACGATCGGGATGGAACCCCGACCTTCCGATTTCTAGCCCTTTGTTCTGACACTGTGTTGTGAAGTCGTTGAAGTTCTTGGCACTAACATAATAGACTATTCCAGGCCATCGTTTGACTCTCAAGACATACTGAGCTCTCAATGTCCGTGTAGTTTTCAGAGCTTCAAGAGTTCACGCAGCCTCTTCCTCGTACTTCTCTTCCACAGATAAGGAGGACGACTTCGTAACGGTGACTGTGCGGTTTCAAAATAGACAAAGTACAAAAACGATGACGTGTACACATGTTGAGTCCAGGCTGGCTATTGGTCAGGAACCAGTGTCTTGGCTACCTGGAACACATCATTCTGAAAGGCTGGACACCTCTTCTCAGTCTAGGTCTTGAGTCTTTTGATTACAACTGTCATGTTATATTATGTCTGCCTGTATAGAACCGTAATGTTATTATACCTTTATATTTTTGTAAGTTATGCTTTTTCAAAGGCATTGTTAGATACTTGAGCGAAATGTGCGTAATGATATTGCGACGCCAAAATAGTTTTCACCCATGAACTGTATGGTTTGGTCTTAGTGCAGTAATGCCAAAAAAAAAACCGCAAACGCACAAATCTAATTGAAGCCATAGGATATTCTGGTTGCTTTTCATCTTAACCTGACAAAGGTGGTAATACTAAGAAGCCTAGCTCTCAATATAATGATCTTCTACTAAGTAATTACTGTGGTGGTCCAGGTTCAGCCGCCTACGGTGTAATTATCAGAAGTTCGATCCACGGTAGCTTTCATTCTCTTAAGAAGTTTCCACTCCCTGTTCTGTTGCTTTCATGTCTGACCTGACCAGAGGCGTTCTGTGACCAGATTATGAGAGCTTCCGGGCTGACGTATAAGATCGTATCTCACAAGAACTGAGGCTTGGATAAAATTGGGTCTCCATACCGCCTTTCTTATTTACATGATGAGATCTAATAGTTCTCAAAATAGAGGGCTGTGTTGTTTTTTTTTTTGCACGCAGCACTGCATTGCACTCGTCATGACCCCTGACCTCGGCAAATTTCGGGGACATTATATCAAGACATTGCCGCCTAGAGCTTGCTTCAGG
Source organism: Ellobium chinense (assembly GCA_033807755.1). NCBI lineage: Eukaryota > Metazoa > Mollusca > Gastropoda > Ellobiida > Ellobiidae > Ellobium > Ellobium chinense. The sequence continues at coordinate 696,455 of JAWQUT010000380.1, forward strand.
AATAGAGATGGGATTGAAGAAGCAAAAGCAAATTTGGGACAGTGCCAAGATATTATTGTTGTCTGGGAACTCTTACATGTGTGCATTCTCTTGTCTAATCTTGCCTCCTAACTCTAAGCCATGGGTGTAATACAAGGTTGAAACGGAGCACTAAGTTATGGGAGTCAAATAAGATAAAGGGGGAAGTGCTTAAGAAGACAAATGCAGAGAGAAAATGAAAGACGGAAAGAAAGTCGTGTGGTGGGAATCGAACCCGCGACCTCTGCATCGGCACCCATCGCCTCGCCGTCAGTTTGGAATTAGGTAGACGTCTATACACGACCACGCCGCCACTCGATACCGCCTTTCTAAGCCATGCCCTAAGCGGAAGTGTGATTTAAATACTGCGCATGAAGGAAGTTAAACAGGTAGGTGTACGCGGTGCCCGTATCAAGCAGCCTGAGTATGCATTAAGTTAAGATCTAGATGTACGGTTTAACAGGGAAATTCGTGGGACTTTATCAAAGATATCTACTGTGGTTTTGGGAGCAGTGCTCGAAGCCCGAAAGTCCTTTAAATTTCTATTAAAAAGTCGAGACATTGACAAACCCCTGAATTTAAGCGCACTAATTGCCGGAAGGGAGGGGTGGGATACAGAAAAACACCTACTGATACAGGACTAAACTTTCATACGGCTTCGAACCGACCTTTGGAGCTTTATGGTTTATCTCCATCGAATCGGCTGATCTGAGAGTCCACTTGGTCAGTGTGAAAAGAAATAGAATATCTGCTACATACACAAAGAGCATGTGCATGCTATGCGACTGACGTTTTTGTTTCACACGTATTGTGATTGGCTGTTGGCATAACTAAAAGTAATCCTTAAACCTGCATTCTGACAGCTCTGAAAAAAACAAAAAGGTCTGGTCAGTAGAGACCAGCCTGAAAACAAAGCACTGGAAGCTGGCAGCTGATCTGCAGCAAATAATTGAATTTCTTAATAGAGCCAGCGTCATCAAACAAAAATATGAGGCATGTTCGTTGAGCCAAGAAGACGAAGGAGAAAAACAAACATGGAACAATATACGAGATACGATCTTATACCTCAACGCGGACAATGTAGATCTACATCATTTAAGTGAGCTACACGACAAAATGAATTAAGTTCATTGCGTGGGCAGAGGTTCAAATTATTTAATGACTATAATTCCCATCACGGTTTTAATATCCCCTCAGAGTGATCAGCTACCACAGCACCACGTCTTCGACCGTTCATTCACCCTGCGCATGTTTACCACTACAGCAGTTGACTTCGTTTAATCGCAACTCCTCGGGTGAGTGGACAACAGCTGTTATTAAAAGAAGCTGCGCTAACTCGCTGAATCATTGCTTTTTATGTAGAAAAACACAGTATTCTGTTATCTGAAATGTAATATCAATGTGGTAACGTGAGAGGTACTATTAAGCGAACTGCGATTAAAGGATTGACTTTTTTTTTTAAAATTAGATGTTCACGCTGAAGTCCAGTTCATCGGGCTTAGTTACTTCGGAGGTTCCCAAATCGGTGTCAACAGATGCTTTGGTACCCCTTGTAGGGGAAATGCAGTAGTCATAATGCTCACACAAGCACGGTGCAAGAGCAAAGCTAGACACAATGGGAAGTTAACGGTGGTTTAAGGAGACCCAAATCTCAGATTGTCATTTTACAAGCAAGAGGATACAAGTTCAAATATCTGGGAAATAGGCTACCAAACATCAGACGACAGATCCAACACACAGATAAGAAAGAAAATAGCCGTCTCGATAGAATTATATATTTAGCAAACTTAACCCCACGATGAAGGACAGATGTTTTACAATCGGCGCAAAGATGGATGTTTTAAGCCATACGGGCATTTTTTTTTTTTATATAGATGTGAAAACTGCATGATACAAGTAATAATGAAATGCTGAAATAAAATCCTGAAGCAACAAAAACAGCTTAGCCTCGATATAAAGTACCTATTACTAGATTTACCTTGTTATCAAGTAAGAATTTCACTTTCATGGATTCATTATTATTCTATCATTCCATTATTCAGGTGGTTCTCGATATTAAGTATTCCTCAATATTATGTATACTTTTCTGTGCACTAAGGCATATGTTATATCGCGATTCTACTGTATGTGATTCATAATGGTGAAATATCCCGGACTGAGAGGAAAACAAATAAGCACTGTGTTTCTACATTTTGGTTTATTTACGTATTCATCGATGTGCTAAAAGCCACTTTATAATTAATAAAACATGAGGTGAACACTTAACATCACAGTTTCTCTTCACTCCGAATACGTGTATTCTGTTTTGATGATTTATGGACATTGTGTGAATGAGTAGTGTATGTGTCCGAGCGCGCGCTAGTGTGTGTGTGTGTGTGTGTGTGTGTGTGTGTGTGTGTGTGTGTGTGTGTGTGTATGTATGTGCGTGTGTGTGTGTGTTAGTGTGTGTGCGGGAGTGTGTTTCTCTCTGTGTGTGTGTGTCTGTGTGTCTGTGTGTCTGTGTGTGTTGTGTGTCTGTGTGTGTGTGTGTGTGTGAGTGTGTGTGTGTGAGTGTGTCTGTGTGTCTGTGTGTCTGTGTGTCTGTGAATGTGTGTGCCTTGATGTCTGTCTGTCAGTGTCTGTGTGTGCTGATGACTGCCCGATTGTTTTGTTTACAATATTCAACACACATCACATGGGAATTCAATGGCTTTAAACTGTCATTGATAAGCATTCCCATTATAACGTGCCCTTGACATGACAGACTGTAACACCCATATTATGAGATGCACGTAGCGAGTGCAACAAGGTAACGCTGCTGCAGAATATAAAAGAGACATTTACTTCTGAACTGTCCTCGTATCAGACTGCGGCGAGGAACTAAGGGCGTAGTTAAGCTGTACTTGTGAAAGGGAGCACACTTGTAAGTGGTGGTGGATGAGATGGATGGCACCGACACAGTGATAACATGTCGAGATAGCAGACAGCTGAGGCTCATTGAATCAGGAAAAGCGGTTCAGAGTTCTGGAAGATACCTGCTTTCTCTCTCTTCAAGGAGCGAGGATACTACATGTTATCAATTAATCACTGAATACCCGTTGAAATGTCCTTAGCAGAACCTCCACTCTCGTAAGAAGATACGAAGGCCAGCACTGAAGAATGTTATTTTATACATTCTCTGCGTCCTGCCTATTCTCACACTACCCCAATTTCATGACCCGTGTAACGTGATACTCCTCCCTATCAAACTTAATATGTTATGATAAAGAGCTAGGGATAGAGAGGAACACAGAATCTCCAGTAGCACAAAATGAATTGGTCTAAAGAGAGAAAGCGAAGATTTCTTTTGTAGTCAAAGACACTGTGTAGCCAGACTTTCATTTTGATTATGAGGTATGCTTGCTTCACTTACTATTTACTGTGCTTAGAGTTACATTAAGTGGAACAAAAGATAGTAGTAAAGTAGACTACCATATAATTGCTTCACTTACTATTTACTGTGCTTAGAGTTACATTAAGTGGAACAAAAGATAATAGTAAAGTAGACTACCATATAATCTAAGACGGATTCTGGGATAACTTTTGAGATTTATCGATTTCGTAGGTTTGGGTATCTAGATTCGAAATAACAACGTATGATCAACAATTGACATGAAAATATATGAGCTGAAATCTGGCACCCAAAAGATGAGAATTTTGTGTCTTGTTGCCAGATTGACCATTTATGGCCAAATTTTTTTGTGCAAAGTAAGTTCCTTAATACCAGTTACGTCATACCTCTCCAACTGTGTTTACCTTGGCAAAAAGGCCAGTCGTCGTCGTTGCTGCCTCCTTCGCTTCCCTAGTATCCACGCCACTGGACAAACTGTTATCTCAGAGTGAGTGAATTTGCCCTAAAAAAATTTTTTCATATCTTTATTGACTGATGCATTAATTCATCACTGACATAATATTGAATTTTCAACGGTCATCTGAAAGGCATTATTGGTTTTTTAATCAGTTCATGATTCAAGGGCCGCCACCACAGCCTCTGAAATATTACCTTGTCATCGATTCTTGATTTAATAATGCGGCCCTGTAGTATTTCAAAACAAGAGGCTTCAAATCAAAACGGTTCAGTGCTGAAACTAATATTTCGAACGAGATGTCCAGCGAAATGCTTTGGAGTCGACTGTGGTGAAATTAAAATTTCTTGAAATTAGTCAATATTTAACTGTGAGTCTTGTTTCTTTCAGTTATTGAAGGCATGAACCAAAAGTTGTTTGTGTGTGTGTATATGTGTGTGTGAGTGTGTGTGTGTGTGTGTGAGTGTGTTTCTGTGTGTGTGTGTGTGTGTCTGTGTGTGTGTTTCTGTGTGTGTGTGTGTGTGTATGTGTCTGTGTGTGTTTGTGTGTGTGTCTGTGTGTGTATGTGTGTGTGTGTGTGTCTGTGTGTCTGTCTGTCTGTCTCTGTGTAGGTTTGTGTGTCTGTGTCTGTGTGTGTTTGTGTGTTTGTGCATGCGTGCGTACGTGCGTGCGCGCACATCCTCTTCAAAACCAGTAGCTTCGGATCAACACTGTCCGATGCTGCTACATTATGCAGATGCTGGATATGGTAATAATATGATATTAACCCCTTCGTTACGTCATGTTTTTCTTGTGCTGACGTAATCAAATTACCATAAGCTCAATAGTCTGAACGTTGGTTTGTTTGACTTAGGGTTTAACTTCAGCACGATTTCGGCTATAGAGAGCTTGCGCTCACAATAACAATAACAATACGTTTATTGAGCTCAGATTGTTGTAAATTAGCAAAATAACAATATTTTTGACAAGCAATTCATATTCTACCCTTCCTCTCTCTTTCTCTCTCTCTCTCTCTCTCTCTCTCTCTCTCTCTCTCTCTCTCTCTCTCTCTTCTGTATGATGCTGTTTAAGGTATAGTTTCCCCTCCCGCCCCTCTCT
>JAWQUT010000380.1:709932-736514 GCA_033807755.1 Ellobium chinense
TTATTATTATTATTATTATTATTATTATTATTATTATTATGTTACTTAGAGAGACAGCCTTTTTCCTTGGTTCTTCCTTTTTCTAGACTCACTATACTCTTCAAGGGAAAAATAGTGGGTTGTCTTAATTTGAAGTCAGTTGCACACTTCACATTAGAGCGCTGTGTTTCTCCTCACTTTCACGAATCAAATATTTCTTGTCATTAGAAACTGCGAATCGCTCGTTTGTCCCCCAGAACGTAGCAGTAAAGATAATTGGTACAGAAACATGTATTTCTGAATTATGAAATATGAGGCAACGTGGACGCGCGGTTTGTGAGTCGTACTCAGAAACTGAAGACTTTCAAGTCTAAGGTTTATGTGTTTGACTCACAAGCTGGGCAGTTTACGTTGTAGTGTCCTTGGCAAAAGACACTTCATTTCCATTATTTTCCTCATTCGACTCAGTTGTAAATGAGTACCTGGCTTTAAAGCTGGAGGGTCGAGGAGGCTGCATTGCTGGCGACCAGCAATGACTTTGCTATGTATTTCATTTGTAATATCATGTATTTACATGTATATGATAATGTGTATTGTTATACGTGTTTGTATTTTGAAGGAGATGTATAACATTGTATGACACTGTAAGGCAATTTCCCTGCAGGGTGAATAAAGTTGTATTTTTCAAATCCATCTTACTCGTAGTTGATGCACGGTCGCTTAAAGATGGGGCTTAGATCGAGACGTTGGAATACAAAATGCCACTGGGGGCCTCTGTGACAGAAAAAAATGACATAGGGCCCACAGATACCTCGGAAGAGCTAAAGGCCCGGGGTGCAGGGACAAAATCCCATCTGTCCTATGGTTGAAATAGACCTGCTTGCAAGTCAGACATGGTGAAAATATCACACCATCAGCTCTTTCCTAGTGTTCTTGTTCTGATGCGATCAGCGCGCTTAACCGCAATCCTGTTAATATCATATCATTTTTTTCAAAATTGTTTCATAACAAAGAGCACTTTATACTGTAAATACAGTAGTCAAAAGTATGCTACGCTGTTTAATCTCATTCTTCGCCTAATCAGGCTGACCTTGCTTTTCATCGGTAGTCGGCTGTGGTGCTGTTATCGAGCCCTCAAATTTTTGTTAATTTGTGTTTTCTGTTTGCTTGTTAATTTGTTTCCTGGGAACATTTATCAAGATTGTTTATCACCGTTGCAGCTAACTCTCTTTAGTCGCGACATTTATTTAGAGACAGTTAACAAAACTGAGAACAAACAGCACCGCTTAATACCACCATAAATTTACTTAATCGCACACGGAGTTGCCATTTCGTGAGTCATTTAGATTTCCAGGTCTCGGCAAGATAAGTCGCCTCTGGATAATGGACATTGATCTTTGCCAGTATTCTCACTGGTTCCAGTCAGCGATTTTACGGCAAATTTTCTCATCCCGAAAGAGCAGAAGTTTTGTATTTTAATCCCTTAGTTACGTAAGACGTAATATGTTCGTCCTAACCCGTTGGCCGAAACAGCGCATGGACGTATATTTATTTATTTACAAACAATCCCTTACAGTCGGGGACAGACAGGTCAGGGTGCCCTGTCTGTGTCTATTTACAATAGATATCATGGTAAAATAATAGAAGTAAATTCATCAGTCGTATGTATTAGAATCAAATATTACAAAATCGCTTTCTCTTCGCCCACGCTTCGTTGAGATAAACAGAAAACGCCCCATCAAAGAGCTCATGAAAATCACACCTTTTCTCACCCAATAAAATTAGAAATTTAGAAAATGGGGTAAGTGCCACAAACATTTCAAATACTTAGGGATTTGGTAAAAGTTCTACCTGTAAGAAATTAATCACTGTTCATCCTTTAAAAAGGGGCATAAAGGAACAAAATGGTATGTACCTCGACATCAGATTTGCACATTTTACATATTTCAGCTTCGCTCATACCCCTTTAGTATAACCTTGTTCTTGGCCAAGCGTGTTTGCTCTACACGGAAACTTTAGGATTTAACATAAAAAAAATTAATACCATTGATCACATATGGCTCAACTGGACATTTGGTACGGCCTGGAAGTGGCATTCCATCGTATATCTCTCTCCCTGCGTCTTATATTCTATATAATCAGCTATTCTTACATACATTGGCACAATATAGCCGTAATCATGCCGAATCGCCAAAAAATTCTAACTCATGTAAACCTATGTACAGGCTTATACGCTCAATATCATTTGGTGACATCAACACTCGAAAAATATGATGTAGCAAAGACGTTAAGACAGGCAAGATTTCCAAGCTCTGAAGAGTGCTTATAAGTGCATGTGTTGTTTTGAAAGACCAAAAAAAAAAAACAACAAAATCGTCACCTAATGATGAAGGAGAGATGCGACCTCCGCTAATTCGCACGGAAGTACAACCAAAGCGTAATTATTTTCATCAATGTTCGAGCATTTCCGTCGGCCGCTACAGTGCGGACATGTTTTCAAAAGAAATGTAATGAGACATGAATCGATAATTAATTTTCGAAATATCCTAGCAACAAGAAATACAAGGCTGACTGACAGAACTTCTGAGATCACAGGTGACTGTGGGATAAGAGGGCATAGTTACATAAACAAGCTGCAGTGTATTTCTCAACGGTTAAAACAACTTACAGAAAATCTGATATTTTGAGCATCTGTGATGAAGATCTGCTTCCAAATGCCCTCACACTAATACAGTGGAACTCAGTTAACATAACTACTGTTTAGCACAATCCCCTGCTTAGCACACTCATATTCGACAGTCCCACTGCTTCGTTTCTTCTAAAAAGCACTCTGGATACCACAAACCTACTGATATTACACCCTCATTTGCTTGCTTTTCATTAGCTCGTGTGTTATCAGCCTTCTGATTAACGTGTGTTACAATAGTTCCGGTGTGAAGAACTGGACTATGAAATGACAGGCGGTTTAAATTATGTAAGAAGTAAACTGAAAGTAGTGGTTGTGAGTGATGTAGATGCAAATATGCTGTATATTATTAAGTTCATGTTCAAAAGATCTTTATTTGGCGTTAGCCAGCGCAGCTCAAATCACACATTGACAGAGTTATTATATATACATTTTTGTAGCACCAGAGTTCGGTTCAGTTGCCCTAACTACTATGAATTATGCGGATGACGGTTTCAATTGTCACTCGTTTCAATCGTCACTCTCTACCTAGTTGAGAGACGCTCGTGCCGGTCTAGCTTGGTTGCTATCTAAGCGGCCGTCGGCACCTCAACCAACGAGGCAAAAACATGACGTGATCAGCAAACTCATTCGAGCTCTCTCGCCGAGCAAGAGGCGAGCGTTATGACTATGAGAGTTCAAAGATGTTTTGAAATGACACGGTCATAATGTTGTATACGTTCCCATGCGTACTGTTGTCTATTTTGCTGCCGGCCTTTGCACCACAATCATGGTACATTTGTTAAATGTCCATGGAATGGCCCATCTACATACTTTCACGTTTTTTCCTCACGTGTCCGAATCAGGACAATCTATAATTCACGATGACAACGCACTTCCTTAATCCCGGTGTCACCGGAAGTGGGCCATGCCACGTGAAGATCGATTGGATTTAATTCCAGTTATAGAATGTAACGACACTAGAATCGATAATTTGTGCCGAAAATTAGTGGGGTTGAAAAATAATTATGTCATGTTCCCTCTTAAGTTGGGATGGCCAATCTGAGATTTGCATAAATTACGATCAAAAGTGACGAACGAACTTTCATCTTATGTCACATGGAGTTGGGCGTTACCAAGTGCAGAGACGGATTAACCATGGGGCAGATGGGACATTTTGCTTCAGAGCCCAATGATTCACTAGACCCAAGGGTCCCCACCTCTCTCAAAGATCTAAGGCTGTAATATGTCATTGTTTTTTATCGTCTTAGATGGGGCGGCTGCTATGTATTGCCCGTGTGTCCCTCGTTATGTTTGTCCATCCAATGCTGAAACGGCAAAAGTACATTTGACTCCGTTTTCATTTTTTATTTTGCAATTCCTCAGGAATATGAAAGCAGTTCTGACTGAAGTTTTCGTCGTTGTGCAGACGTATATACTAAACAACAACAACAACAACAACAACAACAACAAAAACAACAACAAACACACAGTACTCTAGTTGGCTTGTTTGCTTATTCGGCATTAGTTATGATACCCAAAAACGGGATGTCCTATTCGAAGACAACAAAGCAACCCAAAATACATACGAACCCTAAATAAATACAGCAGAGAAATGCAATGCTTACAGACTTTTTCAGTATTCTCTAATATCCCCTGAATAGACGAACTGCAACGCTGCTTGGTTTGTGGAGGTTTATACGGACTCCTAGAGCGAGATGCATTATTGGTGGACCTCCAAACAACTCAAAAGTTTGATTTGGCTAGATGAAAAAAAAATTGGTGCTGAACTGCAGTGCTTCCTGAACTGTCCCTTTGAGCCGTTGTCCAATTTGCAAGAACTGCAATAGAACTGCAATGTTTTGGGTTTTTTTTTACATTCACATTCTATTTATACAGACCCATGTGAACGATCGATCGCATTATTTCAGAGAAATTCTACCTGCACAAACAATCGAACATCTCTTAATATATCTGAGCCTGAAACTTCAGTCTGGCATAGATTTTGATCTTGTCAGCCAGAAAATATTCGTTTTCTCTCCTCTCCCTCAGGTAACAGATCATTAGAGCCTCCACAACGAGCAGGGAACATAGTGGATTAGCTCCCTTAAAATGGTTCTTGTTATACCCGAGGCTATGGTAAAAGAGGAGAGAACGAGTGTATTATGCCGAGGTGCTTGCACGGTGTGCGTTGACAATGCGGTATAATGACATTTGAAAAGGGTTTTGTTGGTTGTTTTTTTCAAACATAAATATAACTAACAGTATTATAGATTCTTTGTTTCCAAACAACATCTGCAAACCTGAGGGTCAGAAGATTGATATTCAAACCAGAACTTGGGGTTTCATGCCTCTTCTCCGGCTATGTTTGTTTGAGACAAAAGAGAGAGAGAGAGAGGGGAGGAGAGAAAGAGAGAGAAAGAAGGAGAGAGTTATTATGACAAACACGCGAACTTCTGAACATTCAAAAGTCTGAGCTAATCTGATCCATATATAGACGTCTAGAGCTTTTAAATTGTTTCTTAACAAAAGTAGTTTCGTACATGCATAAAACAACTTTTGAAATAAGCTTGATTAAGCGTTTATTCCTCAGTTTGCTTCTTATTAATATGAATTCAAGTAAACTGTAAAGTGGGCTATATTTTATAGTACGTTTAAGTGACGATTGCAGCTTAACCCTCTTTTCAATTCTTTTTTTTTTTGTATATATGCCACCTTAGAATGTTACCGACCTCACAAATCCTAAATTTCATAAAGGCTGATTCCAACGCGGTTCTTTTGTTCATTGACAAAAGTAGGTTAAAAACGCCCAACAACAGATGCTCATTTTAATGACATTGTAACAAAACTAGACTTCCTGTTTTACCTGTTGAGGGGTTATCTCAAAGGTATCTACAGTCGATTTGATCAAACTGACTATACAATGTCTGATGTCAGTTAGTGCTTGCACGTAAAACTCAACATAATTGCGTAATGTGTCAAATGTTTTAGGCCTAGTCGGATGGTGTGGACAACAAGAGTGAGTGAATGCTCACATTAAACACCATATATCACAAAAGAAATGAAGGCCTTACTGTTGACTTTTGCCCCATAATGCCTCCTAGTTGTCAAATAAAATGTTCATTTTAATTATGTCGTAAGACTGAGTAATGCACTTAAATTAGGAAAAAATAAGTTTGTAAGAAAATGGTTTGAGAAGACCCCCTTAATTGTTTCAGCGAAGTATAGACATTATCCACCTTTGGAAAGCTCACTAAGATAAGATTGGAACAACCAGTATCTTACCATCAAATCAAAACTTCTAAATTAATGAACATGTAGTAACTTACTCTATGGAGCTGAAACATAGAGATCTTACATGAAGTGTCAGGATAACCTAAATACCCTCCATCTGCATTGCCTTAGAACAGTACTTGGAAGTAAATGGCAAGATAAGAAAACCAACATAGAGATACTGGAAAGAGCACAGCTGCCAAGCAAGATGGAAATCATCACCAAGAAATCTTTCCGATGGCTCGGTTATGTGAGACGTCTCGACGACACTCGTATCCCAAAGCAACTGCTCAGCGGCGAGCTGAAGAACGCTCCACGCTCAAGAGGAAGACCAAGTCTGCGGTTCATGGATGTTTGCAAGTCCAGCATGAAAAAGATCAAGATAAACCCTCAGACATGGGAATAGACTGCTGGAGACCGATCGATCTGGCGCACTTGATTCTCAGCAGGTTTGATGAAATTTGAAGAAGAGCTGCAGGCTATCAGTGAGATAAAGAGACAACGCTGAGAGCAAAATGAAATGAGCAGGTCAATAAAACTGGAGTTCTTCTTTAATGCGAGCACTGAAACGGGCCAAGTCTATCAAACATAGGGTCAGTCATAAAAGGCACTTCAACAGCAAAGGAGGACAGTTAACGAAAATTCTTACCGTTGTTGGTGCGCAAATGCAGGACCAGACTCTTCAGACCATCTGTATAGACGACAAGAGCCATAGTAATAGCGGACATTGTCAATACAACTCACGACTAGACACGGTCATCAATCACGCTGTATTAACAGCGGGGTAAAAAAAGAAACAAACTTATCCGGTCAACTAGGCGAACCAAATACCGTAAACAACCATTTCTCCGTAATATTTTTTTTCCGCTACAGTGCTGTTGATTTTGTAGATCAAATATAAAAAAAGATTTTCAATACAAATGATTCCAGAATTTTAATTTTTTTTTTTCATTAGGCTGGTATTGTCTGCAAGCCATATTCAAATTTCCAGGCGATTCCATGCAGAAGTTGTGAAATTATCGCAGTTGAAAGAGGGGCCTACTTAAATAGTATGTCTCCAACTGTGCTTAAAGTAGGACTATAGTGGGTGGGTATGTCTCCAACTGTGCCTAAAGTAGGACTATAGTAGGTGGGTATATCTCCAACTGTGAAGTAGGACTATAGTAGGTGGGTATATCTCCAACTGTGCTTAAAGTATGACAATAATAAACGGGTACTTTATTGGAATAGGCAGCTTCCTGACCTTACATCGGACTTTCTCAATGATTTGAGCGCCAGTTCTCATCCCCGTCTCCTAGGATCATCATCAGTTGAGAGGGCGGTGGAAGGAGAGAGAGGAGGGGTCAAGAAAGATTTATTGAGGTTTTACCTCTTCCTATCCCCCCCCCCCCCCCCCCCCCCCCCCCCCCCNTCCCCCAGACACCCAAATAACCATTTGCCCCCTCCTTTGAACCCCAGCAGACTGTACCCTACCGTTTAAACAATAAAATGTAGATATACCTGTGTGTAAGAGAGGCTGAGAGGACAGAAGTGGGCTGGAGCTGTGACCTTTAATTTCCCTTCCACCTTCACACCCCTTCCCATCGCCCACCCGCCCAGTTTCCCCCACCTACGCCCATGAGAATAAAATCACTTGAGCCATATGTGCCAAGACACCAACTGTTTTTTTTTCCTTAAATCGTAGTAAAAAAAGCTGAATTTTAAGATTATTAAAGTAAAAAATACACGTATTCAGTCAAGAATGAGAACAAACTTTATCTGTAACTCTAACAACTGGTGTTCCCAGCATTCAACGGATCCTGTTAGTTCAAATATAAATATTTCCAAAAACTTCTGTTAAGTTCCTGGAAACGTTTTATTTAAAGAGATACTGGAATGCAATTTTGGGCACGTTAGCAAACAGATTAGATACCGTTTTTTTGTTGCAAATGTCATTGGCTTGGATAGCCTACTACACTTTCGCCGCAGCAAAGAAATTAAAATGACATTATCAGAAAATGACGTGCTGGAGACCACATGTCATACACATCGTGTGCATGTTACTGTTATACAAGTGTTTTATTGTTATTACTATTATTATATTATTATTATTATTATTATTACTGATGTTGTTGTTGTCGTCGTCGTCGTTGTTGTTGTTGTTGTTGCCGTTGTTGTTGTTGTTGTTGTTGTTGTTGTTGTCGTCGTCGTCGTCGTCGTTGTTGTTGTTGTTGTTGTTGTTGTTGTTGTTGTTGTTGTTGTTGTTGTTTTCAGTATTATATTTTTATTTACGACATAATCGTGAAAAATAGATGCTTGACGTTTGGAGCATTGAAAGACAATATTATGCAAATGTTAGAATGTGCAGAATTTCAAATGAATATATGTTGAATTATAGGAGTTATCATACTTTGAAATTACGTGTAGTTTGTTTTAGGTGGAGGGCATTAGGGAGAACTCTTTACAGTGTACAATTCATCCTAATAGAAAGCCAAGGCAGAGAAGCAGCCCCTAACGAGTATAGACAAAAGTGAACTTAAAATACAGCGACACAATCTAGAAAGAGCCAGTTTCGACTAGCCTAGCCCACTTGTTGAATGTGGCAGGCCTGGTGCAGCTATAGCGTGCGGAAGTTCACTTCCCTTCTCCTTTTAAATAACCAATGAAAGTGGTCTTGCACCCACAATGCCTATGACACGCTATACCTTAGAAAACCACTGACTAGGGATCCTCGCCATCCCTAGGGTGAAAAGACTTAAGGTTCGCCACTGCTTTCACACCTAACAGCGTCTTGTTTATGTTTTCTTGAATGTTTCGGTAGATATGCCTTCCTCGGCAACAAACGTAAAGAAACAGGCAGAATGGAATGAAAAATACCATTAGCCTGGAGAAACAAAGTAGCCCATTTTGATAAATCACTTTTTCAAGGAGTAGTAGTATTTTTAATCTACCCCGTCCATTTTTTTCTTCATGTATAGTCTTTGCTTGTTTGTTTGTTTGTTTGTTTGTTTGTTTGTTTGTTTGTTTGTTTGTTTGTTTGTTGCTGTGGAAGGCATATCTGCGGAAACATTCAGTTTTATGTTACTTTTTTTGTAAAGCTTAAGATCTGTTTGATCTCTTATATTTTGCTTACAGCTTTACGGCAGATCTTTCAGAATTTACACCTAAAAAGCTGGACAGTAATGACAAAATTCTTCAAAATGGAAAGGTGGAGGGGGATCGGGAGAGACTTTTTCCTTGTTTGGATTATAACAAATTGGACTACCCCTTCCCCATTTCTTCCCTTCAGAACTCAAACTTCTGACCAGATCTCTGGTCACAGAAAAGAATGCAAGAATCCGATATACATAAAGACATGAAAACAAAAGAAGAAGTTTTCTGGTTCTTTTTTTCTTCTTTTTAAACGCCGAATCAGAGAAATGATGAGAAAAAAAGCACAAAAGAAAACCCGAATGTAGGAGACACCAAGACGTCTTGGGATCATTGGAGTCCCATGACGTGGACGTCCAGGAGTGTCGTGGGAATAGCCCTGTCGTAATTAATCAATGCATATTAGCAGGAATGAAGATGATCGTGAAGGCGGAAAAGGAAAGCATGGAAGAGATAAAAGAAGATGGAGACAAAGGGAGGGAAATGAAGAACTCTAGGAGAAATAATAAGCTGACGAAAAAGGATGAAAGATTTTGTGTTTACTTTATGTATTTTGCTATGTATACTAAGAGCCATCTCTGTATGCCAGGCAGGAATGCTGGAGGAAGACGTGGAAAAAGTATTAACATAACTTCGAGCTGAAATGCTACCAAAAAAAAAAATAGTGAAAGTTCTTTGAACAGCCTGACGAACAAACAGGTCCATGCTTGAAGAGCTCAGAAATAACAAACACGCACACACACACACACACACACACACACACACACACACACACACACACACACATACACACACACAAACTGGCTGCTGAGCAACAACAACATAAGGTAAAGAAGGTTCAAATATTTTCATAAAGAAAAACGACATGATTCCATAGAGAGAATTATCCTAGAAAGCAGAGTTCTGAGGACCGTGGCTGTGGAAGACTTGCAAGGAAGGATATCGAAGAGCTTATGAACATGGTGGTGGTGGATGCAGGACGATTGGCAACAAATAAAGGGGCTTTTTGAGAAGCTGTCAGGATCGTTATGACCATGCCACATGAAGAAGAAGCAGATTTTGCATAAAGACTAAAACAAATCAAAGATATTTTCTGAAGCTTCCAATAAAATCTGTATATCCTATGGGCAGGAAACATGAAGAGGATACGAGAAGATGAAAGCGGTGGGAAGATGAAGAGATGAAAGAGAAGGATGATGATGACAGAACGAGATGCTGATGGGGATTGCGCATTCACTATATAGATCTATTGATATTTTACTCAGATCAAACGAGAAATACATTTCCTGGCTTCGGTACAGAAACGGCAAAGTCTTGTGTGAAAGAACAAATTACACAGACATCTGTTGGGGGTGGAGACTTATATCCCAAAGCCTTGTGGATAGACATACATAAACTGTTTTATACGTAGATACAAGCCATGGCTACTCCAAAAAACTTACTAGAGTCTTAGGCCCTTGACAGACAAGATGTAAGAAACGCAGCAGGAATTACTGCGCAGTCTGGAGATACACTGTGGCAAATGGGCGCGGTCACACGAGCGACAAGCAGTAGTTTCAGTCCTGGCGTAGCAGATGTGTGTCGCCCACATTCTGGTACGCCGCGACACTCACCATGACCAAAGCCACCCTGACTCTCCTATCGTCCATGCTGAACTGAGCTGTTGCGTTAAATGTCGCCCGTCACAAAAGTAAGCGACACATTCTGCGCAGAACTTACTACGCGACAATTGTAGCTCGTCTGTCAAGTCTGCTACACGTTTCAGTCATGAGCAATGTAAGGGTCCGCGAAGCTTTGAGCAGTAGAGTGGTGTTAGGTCCTCTTTTTGCGTGAAGCAAACTACTACAGCAGTAGATTTTGCAATAAAAATAAATTTTCATCCGGCTGTCTCTTTCTTCCTCTTCTTTTTTCTCCATAATATTTTTTTCCCCACCTCCGACATCGGAACCCTTATAAGCCAAGAGCCCTGGGCGTGTGCCCATCCTGTCCATGCCTGACTCCGCCTTTGGTTTCATTCATTGTCGGAATATTTCATCCAGCGCTTTTTATGGTCATCAAGATTATGCATTACCGTTAAAGTTAAAACATAATCTAGCGTATAACATTTCATTATAATAACCACAAATTCTTTCTTAAAATTTTATTGAAACCTGCGAGGCATTTATAGGCTTGCTGGGCAGGCTAATGAAGTGATCTGTTATAAGGGGGCGATGCGGGCATGCCTGCCGGCTATGGATGGATTTAACAGGCTGCTATTAAGATTGGAGTGACATAGACTATCACGACAAAAGATGATCCGAGTCCTCGTTCGCAATAGGATCGTTACAGATACTGGATCTTGGCTCTCAACTTAATTTCGTATTTAAAAAATTCCATCTTGCGTCAGCATCTATGCTGCTCAGCGAAACATGCAAGTTTTATCCCCCAAGGGAGAACAAGAATATCATCACCATAATGGCCCGTGTGTCTGGGAGGGGGGAAAAAACGTGAAATAAAAAACGGATGCATCCTTTTCAGAGTTTGGCGGGGAAGAAGATGAATCCTTTGTGAGATCCTAAAAGCTGGCACCTTCAAAATCGGTTCATTCGCTTAGAATAGAAAATGATGTTTTTATGACATCCTTGTATCACATAGATTCTCAAGTATGCGTGTTATTTATTTCTAAACGTTGTTTACGATGTCGCCTTTTGCTCTGTACTTCTAAGGTTTCAGTGTCAAAACCGGAAGTATCCTGACAGGCTAACCTCACGTAGGCCGTATATATCAACAACATAAATGGTTATGGTTGAGGCCGACCTGACTTTAGAGATAAACTATGAAGATCAGAATGACTTTGGAGTATATCTAAATGCAAACATGACATTTAACGCCCCATCCGGTTTTTTGGCTGGTTTTTTTTCATTGCTCCTCTCTAAATCTATCAAAACAGTTCCTTTCAGAATGGGACTAAACAGGCTGACGGTCTTATCAGCGTCTGTACCTTAGAAAGTGCAACGTTTCGCTAAAAGTGGATGAAACATGAGACACTGTGTCTATTAGGCAAGCAACCGTGTATAATGTAGGGTCATAAAGTTTAAAATAGGGATTAAAATTGAAATAGGGACTACGAAACAAAGTGGGAGTACTTTGATCCTAGGGCACTCCAAATCTGAGCGGGGACGATGGGTCCATTTCTGATCATGAGCGAGGTTTTAAAATGTGTATGCCCTTTAGATTGCAATAGCAGTAAGAACAACTTTATTGGCTCAGGATTCAGAACATACAAAATACAAATCGCTATTTTTTTTTTACACACATAGAACATTTTTATCGCAGTGATTCCGTTCTGTTCTACCCAGAACTCTGTCTTTTGCCAATAAATATGGTAATATTTACCGTGGATGGGCTTTGTATCACCCATGATTTTTGCAAGGCCATGCACGTTTAACTCACGCATGAATCTCACTTGTGCTTTACAAAGAAAACGTTGCTGCTATTACGTCATTCGTGTATAATAAAATAGCCTACATCATCGAAAGAATTACATTCATAAGACGCCAAGGAAGGACATCCCCACCGCTTGCGGTTTTACTGAAAAAGCCGTTCTTATTATTATTGAACTCCAACAAAGCTCACTTTCGGTTTAAGCAAATTGTAAAGGTAAAAAGCACAGTACTGTGATTGAGTCTTCAAATTTCGCTTTTAAAAGTGAAATGTGTATCAGCCGATAAGAACCAATGCAATAGGTCACATCAGCCAGTCATATTTCTCTGACAATGGAAAGTAATGATTGTTGGAGATGTGTTTTGCGTTGCCCGGATGACAGTGTATACATGTATAATAACTGAGAATAGTCTGTGCGCACCAAAGAACAACAGTGTGTAATTACATACCTCGCTAAGATATATATGGTCACTGGGAATGCCCGATTTTCATATATTAGAGAGTAATGCAACGAGAAGCATAGCCATCTAGTTAAATAATGTGAACTAATTTCGACACTGCTGTTTAGTAGCCCATGATTTACACTGATAATTCTCGTTGAATTACCCCAATGCCGGTGATAACTTAACAAATGGCCCCGTTCAAAATAATATCAAATGTAGGTGATTCCCTGTTTAAAATCATAGATGTAAATCTTTGGAACTTTCTCGATAGCTCTAACATTACACACATGACAGGAAAATTTTCGTATGTCGTCCAGGATACGCTGTTATGAACTCTACATTTAATATTGGCGCGCATGATAATTTGAAATTTAATATCAGAGGCGTAGATTTTTTTTCAATTCAAAGAAGATAACAAAACACAACAACTCTTATCAACTGTTTAGAGAAGGTAGTTGAATATCTTGCATGTATATTAAAGGGGGAAAGTGGAGTATGATTGCTGTATGATTTGGGGTTTTGTAGACATAGTCTATATTTATGTGTTTACAAATGTCAAATGCTTCGTTGACAGCTATAAAATTTCTGCCCATGGTAAACGTAGTAAAGCATAAATTTCCACTGATAAGAGATGAATGGGTCTAACTTACATTTCATTTTTTTCCATATCTGCATGTTTAACATAATATACATATCGCCGGTGGGTGTGGGGATGAGTGACTGGGGCGATGTTAGTAGAGTTGGTATTGCTTATGTTTAAGATTATGATGATGGTAGTGGTGGTGGTGATGGTGGTGGAAATGGTTATACTAATGGTGACTGCTGGTGTGAAAGTGATAATGGTAGTAATGTATAGATAATAACGGTGGTAGTGGTGGTGGTGGTGATGGTAATATAAAGGTGATGTCAATGATGATGATGATGGATGTGGTGGTGGTAGTGATGGTGGTAGAGATAATCCTGCATATGCTGATGTTAATGCTGTTGATGACGATGATGGTGACGATGATGGTGATGATGATGATAGTGGTAGAAATGATGATGATGTCGATGGTGACATTCAGGGTGGTGCTGGCGCTGGTGCCAATGCTGGTGATGGTGATGGTGGTGGTTGTGGAGGTGTAAATGGTTGTGGTGAAGATGATGAAGGAAGATGATGGTGGTGAAAGTGGTGATGATGATAACTGACTCGGATAAGTCGATAATTAATGAATAAATTAAACATACTCTCCAAAACCAGAAATCAAAAACAAAAACAAAAACTAGACTAATGAATACACAAACAACAACAGACGCACTTACTGTCACTTGGGTCAATAGTGTTGCCTATCTTCTTCCCACTTCGTCAATGATAATGATATCTACGACAATATCAGTCACTGTCCAAGAAACACTACGTTGAACCTAACAACCTTCTCCTATACGACAATGAATAAGACTTCAGCCACGCTGATTCTTAAATCCTCGTCACTAAGACACAATAAGACTGTAGTTAGTCTATTTCGTAATCCTGTGATAGAAAGAAACTTTCCACACGCGACTAGTCTAGTCCCACACTGTGACTACGAAAAGTTTCAACGAGTGTCTTAGGAGAATCCCGTTCAGACCTCCCAGTGCTTCTAAGTTCCCTTGACTATTCATGAATAAGGAAGGGGGTGGCGGTGTGCCACGTCTTGGCACGTCCCACAGGCTGTGATTGATTAAAGCTGGTGTTATGGTGGGGGACCTTATCTACATGTCTGTGGCGACTTCTCCTCTCTGCTTTAAGTATGCAGGTTTTTAAGAAACGTGGAAGCGTGGTGTGTTAAAGTTATATAAGCAGAGACGTGGCCGATGGAGTGCTGTGAGGAGGAAGGGTAGGAGCCCCCTCTCTCTTCTTTTCTTTCTTATACGTAGGACTGAATGTGGTTGGAGAATCTGTGGTGAGGAAACTTGAAATAACGATAATGGTAATAATGATGTTGGTGAGAGTGCTGATGCCGATGCTATCGGTAGTGCTGTGCTGTTGGTGTCAGTGTTTGTAGAGTGGGTGGTGGCACTGACGTCGGTGATAACAATGATGATGATTATGACAGCTGAGAGTGTGTGTGATTTTGCCTAAGCTCTACTCAAAATAATACAATGAATTAAAAAAAACAATGATATTTAAAAAAAAATAATCAATGTTTTATGTATAAACATTTCTTCATGATGATGATGATGATGATGATGATGATTCATTTCATTTTGTATTTAACCTGTTGAAGGGTCACTTTTTAGATCCGAAAATCCGTCATTATTTTATATTATTATATCATTGCATATTATATTTTTTAATATTAAAGTGTATTTCTTAATTCTTCGCTGGTTTGACAGAACTTTTTGATTATTTTAATGTGCTCCAAATGATATTGAAGAGAACGAGAAGGAGGAGGAGGAGAAGAAGGATGAGGATGATGATGATGAGCAACAGGTATAATCATGGCCATAAACAATAACGATGGAAGCGGAAGCGATGACCTTTCGGGAGAATATTTCCTGTGTTTGACGCTTAGAAGAACTTATCAGTATGCACGCAGATTTCACCACACACACCTACAACCCCCTCTCCTCTCCCCATTCACAATTACACACACGGATAAATAGCTTTTACGTTTAGTTTATGTAGAGAATGAAGGACACGAGATAATATCTCGAGTTTGTTTGTTTGTTTGTTTGTTTGTTTGTTTGTTTGTTTGTTTGTTTGTTTGTTTGTTTGTATTCCTCAAATATATGCTTCCATGCATGGACCTGTTCCATCGAAGCGGAAACGTTACATCCCTTTCTAAAAATAGAATTTCAGTCCTCACGGGAACATTCACGCGTAGCAATGCGTGCTAAGTACTGTACTGTTATTTAGTTGGGCTGTTGGGGGTGGTGTAAAAATGACTCAATGAAGATTAGATCCAGAGAGATGTCTGGAGTGGATGAACATTTGTAGAAAGTGTTGTCGTTGAACACCAGTGATCGATGCAGATTAATTTGCAAAACACCAGAGAAGCCAGACTCGATTTCAGTCTAGTTCACATACAATCAGATAAATAACCATATATTATTTTAACCAAGGAAGGAAACTAGATAAATCTACCTTAAGAAAGGGTGAAAATTGCTGTTGTCATTTGTGATGTTACCAGTGATAACTGGCATAAAGTTTGCGATCAACTAGAAAATAATATCCTAATCTAGACAACTAGACTGAAATTATTGTTTTTTGTGCGTACTCTGGTCTAGCTTCCAGACCATGGGACGTTATAGCCTATGTCATGTCATGTCATGTCATGTCATGTCATGTCATGTCATGTCATGTCAATATGTTATGTTATGTTATGCTATGCTATGTTATGCTATGTGTTATGCTGTTATGCTATGTGTTATGTTATGTTATGTTATGTTACGTTACGTTACGTTACGTTACGTTACGTTACGTTACGTTACGTTACGTTATGTTATGTTATGTTATGTTATGTTATGTTATGTTATGTTATGTTATGTTATGTTATGTTATGTTATGTTATTGTTATAGGCTAACTGTCAATTCTGTTCATAGTCTAGTTTATTTAGCCTTCTTCTTTGGTACATAAGAACAATATAGGATTTATGTTCTGATAAGACATACCAGTAATAAAACAATTTTTCTCGCCTTTCCATCTGAGGCGGGCTATGAACATTGTACTAATGAGAGTTTATTTCTGGAGCACTGTTTGTTTGGACGGCAATATGCGGCAATTAGGCCTCGGCGGGACGTCACTTCCTGTTTGTGCACTACCACTGTTTACCACTGCAGACGCCATTTTCACAGCTAGCTTCGTCAGAACGATGCTTGCGGTTGGCAATATTGGAACGGACCCATGAACCTGGCAACCAGCAATTTTGTGAAACTGAGGGAAAAATTTGTCTGAAACGAACTTTATAATTATGTGTGACGGCATGGGAAAACAGGGCACAAGTGCAATTTTATGGATTTAGAATATCTGGTATCACCGGAAAGGGAACTGATTGCTGAGTATGGAGAATTTCAATTTTTTTTTCTCATTTTTTTAAATGACTGAGTTATGGCAGTTTTGATGAGTTCCACAAAATTTCTCCCCCACAATTCCAATTGTGAGAGATCGGGCTTTAAAGTTATCATTGCACTTAAAGTATCGCAAAATCAATATTGTTTTCTAAAGCATAAATATCGGATGATTTCGTGCACAAGAGCTCATCTACAGATTCGAAATTTTTCAAAGATTGTCGATATGCAAAAATCTAAAACTGCATGACAACTCACCTAAGATGCAATATTTGCCTATTTCTCCACTATGCTGTCTAACTAGCGTCTTCCACTCGGTTTTCCCGTGCCGCCACATATATTTATGTGTCTTGGCTGACGTCATGAGCCCACCGAAGCCTATCAAATCTTCCTATTTATACTCGTACATCATTGTTTCCGACTCATAATGCTGACATTGGAAGGAAAGCTTAATTGTTTTGGGGTTTGTTTCTTTTTTTTTTACACGTACACGTACGCATATTTAATATCAGTAATTTGGCTTGTTTTTGTATACAATACAGTAAGCACCCAACCAGTGAGCTAGAGAGATAGCATGTATAATTAAGCTGGCATCTCATACAATAACACATGCATGCTTATAACAATCAGTATTAACAAGTCAGATAACGCCCATAGCTAAAAATGTTTAAAGAAAAATACATACAGGCTGTAAAGATGTAGATGACAACAAATAAGCTAAAATGAACGAGGATGAAACTGAAATTATTCCATGCTCCATTGGCGCTAAGGTAAGTGGTTTTTTTTGCTGAAAATCACATTCACAATGACAGTGGTAGAGTTGAGTTTTCATATTAGGTTAAAAATTCTCGGTGTGTGTTTGAACAATGCATTATCTATAGGAGCCCAGTTGAATGAGCTACACAAAATATTACATCTCGAATTGAGAAGAGCTGGTCAGTCAAGATCTTTCTTGGACACATGCGATGAAAACCCTTGTGTCAACTTTTGTCCTTTCTCAATTAGATTATTGCAAGAAAATCTCAATTGTACTTTTCAGCAATAATAAAATCCTTTTATCAGCATTTTTGTGTTTACACATTAACACTGACTTTGACAGGGAACCGCAGCATGTTGTTTATCCAAGCCTTCATTAAATGAGAAGGTGAGAAAATGAAAATTTTGTTGGCGTTGATTTGTTTCGTAAATGGGATCATTTTGTTTCGTAAGAGAAGATTAACATGTTTCCATCGACGTATGCAATCAAATTATCCATCTGGAAATATGAAACGAAATAAACCCACTTTCACGTAACGCTTTATCTTGTATTAACTTGGAGCACATGTTTAAAGCTCCCGATTACAGCTTTCGGCAAATAGTAAAGATTCATTTCATCAGTAATCACCTAAGGCCATGAGTGCTTCTGAAGATCATATTAATGAGGAATTTTACAATCGCCATTAGACATAAACATTGTTGAAATCTACCCACCCTCCACCCCACAAACACACCTTTTTCGTGCGTTCCTAAGCGGAGGGAAGATTGTCTCTGGGAAGAGGAATCACGAACACTCTACAACCGACAAGACGATCTATGGGATACAGAGATAAGATTACGAAACAAATCAAACAACATTTGTACTAGATATAATTATGTGTAGGGAGGAAGGAATGAGTGTAAATGGGCATGAGGGAGATGGCGGATGTCTGGGAAGAGACAGAATTAGTAGGGAGGGGCGAGAGGAGAGAGGTTTAATAGGAAACTATGTTTAAGCGGTAATGTGAAAATTGTTATATCAATATAATGCCTTTGGGTCCTCATGTATATTATTTTATGATGACCACTGTACTGCACTGTGCTGTACTTGGGAAGGAAGATAGAAAGACAGGAAGGATGTGGGGCGGAGAGGGATGTGTGCGAGTGTCAGAATGCATATTGTTAAATTGTGAAATTTATGTACTGTGTTTGGCCAAGAGCCAAATAAAGTTATATTCTAATTCTAAAAAAAAAGAAATTCTACGTTCCCTAGAGTACACTGAACTTCCCAAGATTTCAAGGCAAATGCTTATCTCTGCATAGTCTTGAAAATATCAGTAGTAATGTGTGTGTGAGTGGAGGGAGACAGGAGATAGGGAGGAGGGAGGGGGGAGAGAAAGGGGCTAACCAACCTCTTCTTTATGGCCACAGAAATGTTCCGGTTGCGTCAAAGCTATTCTGATCTCTCCGCTGTCTGTGTCCAAATAGATCACTGAATTTCGCTGACGGACCGGACATGTGCTGAGTGCTAAGTAATTTCGTCGCCAAATAATGCATGGCGGGATAGATGAGGAGGCTTGAAGGTCACAGTTCAAAGTGCATTGTGGGGAAAAGCATTGGCTGCGGCTGGTTCTTCATGGGAAAGACCAGCNGGAGGAAGGAATGAGTGTAAATGGGCATGAGGGAGGTAGTGGATGACTCTGGGAAGGGACAGAAATAGTAGGAAGGGGCGAGAGGAGAGAGGTTTAAATAGGAAACTATGTTTAATCGGTAATGTGAAAATTGTTATATCAATATAGTGCCTTTGGGTCCTGATGTATATTATTTTATGATGACCACTGTAGGCCTACTGCACTGTGCTGTGCTTGAGATGGAAGATAGAAAGACAGGAGGGATGTGGGGCGGAGAAGGATGTGTGCGAGTGTCAGAATGCATATTGTTAAATTGTGAAATTTATGTACTGTGTTTGGCCAAGAGCCTAATAAAGTTCTATTCTAATTCTAAAAAAATTCTATGTTCCCTAGAGTATACTGAACTTCCCAAGACTTCAAGGCTAATGCTTAGCTCTGCATAGTCTTGAAAATATCAGTAGTAATGTGTGTGTGAGTGGAGGGAGAGAAGAGATGGGGAGGAGGGAGGGGGGAGGGAAGGGGGCTAACCAACCTCTTCTTTATGGCCACAGAAATGTTCCAGTTGCGTCAAAGCTATTCTGGTCTCTCCGCTGTCTGTGTCCAAATAGATCACTGAATTTCGCTGACGGACCGGACATGTGCTGAGTGCGAAGTCATTTCGTCGCCAAATAATGCATGGCGGGATAGATGAGGAGGCTTGAAGGTCACAGTTCAAAGTGCATTGTGGGGAAAAACAATGGCTGCGGCTGGTTCTTCATGGGAAAGACCAGTACCTTGCATAAAGGTGATGGAGAGCGTCTGTCAAAAATAAGACACCGGCTGTGAGTGGAAGAGAAATTTGATAAATAAATTACAACATTATTGAAAGCCCATTTCCCTCCTCTAAATTTCCTTATTCGAATTTAATGTTGACTGGGATGAGGAGTTGGGGAGTGGCAGGGGGTGGGGGTGGAGAGGGGAAGGGGAGTGAATGATCCAGATGAGAAGGTGGGGTGACAGAGGTTATTAAGTAAGA
This sequence comes from Ellobium chinense, assembly GCA_033807755.1. Taxonomy (NCBI): domain Eukaryota; kingdom Metazoa; phylum Mollusca; class Gastropoda; order Ellobiida; family Ellobiidae; genus Ellobium; species Ellobium chinense. The sequence goes on from JAWQUT010000380.1 coordinate 730,256, forward strand.
TGGAAAAGCAGGAGCGAAGGGCTGAACATTTGATAGCGCGTGTCAGAACCCTTTAAAGCCATGCATAATTTACATGTCAAAGAGGAATTCACAATGGGGATATCAAATAGCATGATAATAGACTGGTGCGTTTTTTTTGCATACGTCATTGCATTGGACTCTTACTGAACCGGGATCTAAGGCAAATGTTTGTTGCAAAATTCCAGGACACTCCCGTCTACAGTTTGAGGTAGGGTTAGGGTTGGGGGGAAATTAGGGAAGAAAAAAGCAATTTTGGGACAGTTCTTAGGAGTTATCATTATCTTGGAAATCTCTCATGAGTGCTTTGTCCTCGACCTGCTTGCCACTGATCCCAAACCAAGCTTTCGTTGGGAGTGTCCTGGAACGTTATCCATGAAATAATTCAAATAGTCAGATGTACACAATGCCAGTCAGGCAGCCCTAGTTATGCCAAGTCAAGATTATGTCTTATCCGTTATTTAAGAGCAGTACCATAGGTCTCTCTCGTGGACCTTTGCTGATGGTAAGGGACAGGGATGAAACCTGGAAAACCTGGTAAATTACGCAAACAATGCCGAGAGGCTTACACACCTCCGAACTGCCTCATGTTGATTGGAAAAAAGGTTAACGTGCCAGGTGCAAATTATACTCTTCATTGCCACACATCCTAAGAGTTCGACTGGAAAAGGAGAGCTCAAAATTACATGAAGAATGCATGACACGATGGAAACACTATTTGAAATCAATGTTATGGTTGGCTGGGGAAGGCAGGGTGACATGAACCAGGATAATGAAAAGCATGGAATTTAGAGCAGGTAGGAAAGAGACGGATAACATATACTGGCTTTTGCAAAAATCAGCTTTTTTAAAGTATAAAGAAGTACAAATATTTCTTTAAGTATGTATCAAATATGGCACTGTAATGGCCACGCTTGAAGTCTGAAATGGGCATCGAGACAGATCGCAAAATATTATTCTATTACTTTTAAGTCTACTTCCTTGTGTCATAAGTCATATTTTAAAAATGTGTGACACACAGGGTATGACGGAAGGCTGAGGCAGATGAACACAGTGAAACTTCGATAATAAGTATTCATTTTATGAGTATACCCTGCTATTGTATTAGTTTCACAGGAATGATTTCAGTATGATTTTATCACTTCATTATCCAGGTAGTCCTCAGTATTGGGTAATCCTCAATAATAAGAATAGTATTCCGTGCATCAAGGACCTAATCAGGGCTCTCATGTTCATGCATTGCACTGCACTTCAATACGACGGTACGTAAATACTCTGGTTATTTCCCTTACAATACATCATTACGAAAATCAGTTAAGTGTTTTGTGACGTTTTCGACAAGAAAAGAAAGGTGATAGAATGCAAATAACAGCCTTGTTTTTCCATTCTGGATATTGTTATAGCTCAGAGCTCGAGGGTGGCATTATCGGCTGTCAGTGTTGTATAACAACGTCTCCAATGAGGATAACAAGGCTATTCTTTGCTTAATGCCGGCGACGGAGATGAGCCTACCAGTATGTCGTGCGGCATTTTAAGATATATAGGGAGTTTGAGTGCACTTTTATTGAATGTGGCAATGGACCTTAGATCGATACGTCATTTCTAGGTACGTCCGGCGTGTTATTCGTTGAAGTAAAAACTTGATGCGTCACGTAGACCCAGCGTTGAGCAAGGGGATCAACAAAAAACAAAATGTGCAGCGAGATTCTTGCAATTATGTAACTATTGTAGACGGATATGCTAATGTGATTCCAGTGGAGTAAATGTATTGTTCTACACTTGCCAATACAGTGCTGCATTTACACACACGGCACGCCAGCTGGAGTGTGCCTTTCAGATATGAAGATGCCTATGTTTTTTTTTTTCACTGTTGGTTATATTAGATTTTACACTTTTCATTTACTTATCCAGGGGTCCGAGGCCAAAATACTTTCCAAACATGTTGTTTAGCTCTTCTTCCAAATGTTGACACAAAGAAAAATGCCCCTAAACCAGTTAGATTTTGAGAATTTAGGCAGTAGCAGTGAAGCAGGCTACCTAATATTTTAGGCCTTTTCACTCAGTAAACAGGGTAATCTTACCCACCTAGCAACAACCAAAACCTCACCTATTCTGAGTCTACACAAGTATTTGCACCAAACTAAGCTTTTGAAATTAAAATCCAACCTCATTACCCCCTCCCCATAGCCAGTTTTCTGACTTTATAGGGACTATTTAAAATTGCATATTTTTAATGCCAGGTGCTATTGGCATCTTCATACCTTCAGCTTCTCGACTTTGTTTATGAAATTTGGCTGGCTTGGTTTATTCCCTACTCTTCACCAGCAGCATGGACCCTCGGAAGAATCCCATAATATTGCCCTTGATTCGTGAATAAAGCTAAATCTTAGCTGAAGATATACTTGGACTGCCTGACACTGACACCGCTTACATCTGATTGTTTGATTTCTTTCAGACACAGAAGTTTAAGACATTCCCGCCTGGAACTTGGTTAGGTTTGAGGTCAGGGTTTAAAAAGCATAGAAAAGCACAGATGAGAGAGTTCCTACACAATGAGGTGTCAAGGGATTGTCCCAAATTTGTTTTTTTCTTTCTCAATCCACCCCTAACCCTGTCTCTAATCCTAGACAAGGTCTAGGTGGAAATGTTCTCACATATTATCTACGAAATGTACAGACTTCCGAGGTAAGCAAGAATACGATATTTTGCCCTCTGCTAAAATACAACCCTCTATTTTGGGGTAAATGCTGGCAAGAAATGGTGGCGATATAAGTGGTTCTGGTGCATGAGGTCAATTAAAATAAACAGTGAAGTACTCATTCTTCGAATGGGCTTGCTGGCAAAGACCTAATGATGACAGAGAGTAAACCATGGCTGGACCTTTGACCCATGAACTCTGACCAAGGGAAGCAACCCATCTTTTGCTTTAGCAAATTCAAAACAACAACTGGCAGTTACATGAAGATTTACGAGATTTACAAAGACTTTGTTATTAAAAATATACAATAGTTCTACATGGGAACAAAAAAAAACAACAACAAAGGCCGCCACGCAATTCGGTATCAACGAAAATGGTGGCATGTCAAATTTCATGGGCGTAAATGGTTCGAAATTAAATGCATATACAGGAGTTACATGGACTGCTCCCTTAGCTTTCTATCATATTTTAAGTTCAAAATAGGCATCGAAAACGACAAGGAAAACTACTATAAGCGATGAGGCCGATGACCCTTCAGAAAAGGTCCTGGCCAGTGCGCGCAGGGTCATTCACAGTGGTTGTGAATCAAACCGGGAAATCTTTGGGGAGGCTGGAAGAAGTGGGCGGAGGGATGGAGATGAAGAGAATGACAAAGGGTGCATTTATAACGAACCTATCGCATGATATAATGGAATAGTGACGATAGATGAAAGAGAAGAACGATGGGCAGAAAATGGGGCTGGGTGCCATGCATGACAGTTATGTACAAGGGTGAATGGTCTTCCTTGCCCAGCAGTACAAGTACATGATCAATATCTGATAAGAGGGGGATAAGTAACATCATTGTACAGAAGTCACCAACCAATTCTGACCAATGACATTCCATCAGAGCATAGTGATCACTAGCCCGACAGGAACTTAGACCAATAGTTGTTCTAACATGCTCACTGTTAGTCTTCAATAAAGTTACAAACAACGCTGAGGCATAGTAATCTAAGTTTATTTTGCTCATATCAACCTCGGTTCGGTTCGTCAAGAGGGGATAACAGACAGAACCTGGAGAGAAGGGGAATTACCCTTCCATCATGGAATGGAGATTTGTCTCCCCTTACAGAAGCCACGGTGACAATCAGAATGTAAAGAGGGAGGCCAAAGACGCTTGCTAAGGCGTGTCGTGGTGGGGCGCAGGGTACGAACCCAAGTGTGAGGGTATCTATCTATCTATCTATCTATCTATCTATCTATCTATCTATCTATCTATCTATCTATCATGAAAAACAAATGAGATTTAATTTTATGTCTTACATCCAGGCAAATGTCCACTTACCCGACTTTTGAATTACTTATTAACTCGACAAGGCAGATCATTCAGTAATTGCCGCAACTCGATGGTGCGCATACAGTGCCACTGCCATTTCACAGGCTCTGAGAACCAGCACTCTGATGATATCTTCACTATCTACGACCGGTATCCACTTCACAGACTTGTAGACTGCTTAAAGATAAGCTTGGCGTCCTTTGTTTAACTTGCTTGTGAGAAACGCCTCTGAAAATTCGAGTGGGAGGCGCATTTAGGAGGCTTTGAACAACATGGAGGACAGCTCAGTGGCCAGATTTATGTGAGAGCAATGGCCAAACTAAGTCCCAAAGCCTTGGCGGATTGGGAAGTGCAGGAGCAGCCAAGAGCATTTTTCTTGTCAAGTGCCATAATGAGATATTGTTTGTGAGGTAATGTCCAGAACATAAATATGAAGCCTCAGGTCTCTGAGTTCAACAGTGCAGGAGGCGCACACTACAGAAAGGAAAGGAGATGAACTTTTAAAGATTGTTGTGAGGAGGTCGAGGAGACATGGGGTTATATCCTCCTCATCTTTCTCCCTCTCCTCTTGCTCTTCCTTCTGCTTCTCTTCCCTCTTCTCCTCCTCCTCCTATTTCTTCTTCTTTTCTTCCTTTTCCTCTTATTCGTATTCCGCTTCCTTTTTCTCCTTCTCTTCATCATCCTCTTCCTCTTCGCCTTCATCTGAACCCACTGCTATGTGGGTGGGGGACGGGGTGAGAGGTCCCAAAGAAATGAAGACCAAAAAAAAAGAAAAGAAAGAGAAAAGATTAGGAGAGTTTAGATAAGGGTTTGGTCCCCAAGGGAAAGGTTTCGAGGATGGAGAGACGGACAAACTAGTTACAGTCCCGCTTCTAACAACAGTCGAAGTGAGAGAAAACCAGAAGATGAGGGAATAATAGAACTGAAGGAGATATCTCATCGTTTTCGCCCTTTCGTCCACAGTTTTTACTTGTATAACAGAATCTCAAGCTCTCTACTTTTCTTTCATCCTCAAACCCAGCAATATAACGCTTCGTTTAGCACGCAGGCAAATCATGTGGACAGCTCTTGAACCTTAGCCGCATATTCAACAATAAAGCTGATCGCCCGAGCTGGCCTTATCAGCGTTAATAAATTGACCACCCCTGCGTCATTCAGAGCAATGTATTCAAATTCATTCAAAGTCATATTTATCATAGTATGAGATCGATATTTTTTTTTCTGTTGCGGAGGGCTGGGCGTGGTGAGAAAGGTGAAGATCAGTAAGGAAAAAACACCCCCTTACTTAGCGGTGGGCAAAGGACTTTTCACTCTGTGGCAGAGACATAGATTACGTTTTCGAAATTTTCATCATATAAAAGTAAATCTAGGACCTACAGACTTGCAGAAATTTCATACTATTTACTCCGACAGTCGTGATATTGCATTCGCTGTTTTATTGCAATTTCATGGAGTTGCGTTTTTGAGAAATGGAATATACAACACTGAGTAGTGAAAAGAAAATGGGAGTTTCCGAGTCAAATTTTTAATAATCCATTTTATGATTTCTGCTGACTCCGTCTAACTGCACTCTCCGCTTATTCACAACATTTTCCCATCGACTCCTCGGAGTTGTCATTAAGCGTAGTCGACGGTATGGTGCTGAGCGATGAAAAGGAAGCTGTAGACATTGTGAAATGAGAAGATTTATAAATTCTATAGGGAAGAAATACATTTTTTTAAAATTAAACATTTTATGTGTATTTGTTCAATAGCAATGAGAGGGGGGGGTGGAGAAGAGAGATAGAACGGATGAAGGAGAGGGGAATAGAGATGAGAGAGAGAGAGGGGAAGAAGGGAAGTGAAGGAGAGGGAATGAAAGAGAAGGCAAGCTAAGGGAAGAGAAGGGAGATAACTACAGAGTTAATCTGAATCTCATTTCCTTACCAAGCGCCAGTGCTGGCCCCTGACTGCCACCCACAATTCCTTAGCCTACTGCGGATAAGATCTCTGAATTGACAAGAGGCTTGAAGAGGCCCACCGTTTGACCGAAAGTGTCCATAAAAGAATCAGATAGGAATAGAAATACCGTATTCTTTAGCGTGCACGGAAATGGGGACATGTAGATTTAGAATGCCCACACCCTACCCCTCCCACGCCCCCTCAAAACACATAATTGTAAAATCTGTGCTTCGTTGATGCTTTCAACCAAACTTCCCCTTCTCCTCTCCCCCCCCCCCCCCCCC
>JAWQUT010000381.1:9917-33130 GCA_033807755.1 Ellobium chinense
TTAGGACCTGCATTACATCACAGACGGACTTTAGGGGACAAGTTTCAATTTCGAGTTTGTGAGTCTACACCAAGGACAGGAGCATTTGCGAGTTTTCCGTGATGTGAAATTCAAGGCCAGGAAATCCTTTAGATTATGATAATAGTAATAATTAATTCAGATTAATGAGAACGAAAGAATGTGAGATAGCGTATCAAAGTAGGACAGAAGGTTTATACATATACTAAGATACAAGGAAGGAAGGAGGGAGGGAAGGAAGGAAGGAAGGATGAAAAGAAGGAGGGAAGGAAGGAAGGAAGGAAGAAAGGAAGGAAGGAAGGAAGGAAGGAAGGAAGGAAACAGGATAATACTAGCTGAACTGACTTAAGCTTTGTCTAGATCTTGTTGAGAAGTTTATTGAGTGATTTGTCCAGCTGGGGAAATAATAATATATATTATCCCATGAGCGGACATTGGTTGGAAGCAACAATGAAACATTTCATTATAATTAACTGCTTTTATCAATGTAATTTAGTTCGATTCTCTATCTATAATGTCTTCATGCCCATCATCTGTTAATCTGATCGCTCTATACTGTCTGTTACTAGACGTCTAGAAAGTTTAGAGACTCCTATCTCGTTCAAGATATATCTTATCTGGGTGCGGTACACAGGATAATGTATATCACTAAACAGTCTAGTATTATCGTAGTAACAATGCTGAAAGCATGCTAGACTTTGACATTGAGATCGATAAGTTCAAGTGCCAATTCAGATTCAAACTACTGATATGAACCAAACATGAAAAAATAACATTTTTGGCATTACGACCTCACGCAGAGAGACGAGAGCAAACGGAAAACGCAGCGATGTTTTTGTATCTCTGCAAAACATATCTCTCTGGGAGAAATTAGTGTTTTTTATATAGATTTATAGCAGTATAACCCATAGCCATGGTAATGTAAAAGCTGACTTTCTTGGAAAGAAAAGGATGTGAAATATCTTCTGCGACAGACAAATTACAACAACAGCTTTAATAACAATTACAACAACAACAACAGCAGCAGCAGCAGTAATAACAACAACAACAACAACAACAACAACAACAAAAACGAAGACTCTTTGTACAACCTTGAAATGATTACTGTAACAATCATTTTAAATGACATCATGAGACAAACACAGATATCGCCTATCGCCACTACTAGTGACTGCTGGTGTCATTAAATTTTTTTTTTGACTGAGACAGCTGTTGTGGAAATAAGCATGAGTGACTGTGCGGAAGACGGAAGAATGGTGTAAATGAGTGTGCGGATGAATTAATTGTTAAGAATAGATAATTGCTTACACTTGCCTATTTATAAATGAATGTTGTCTAAGGTAGATAAACTGATTGTTGCTATTGTTAGAATTTTGTAATCATCATTCCCGGCATTATCATCACTATTAGTCTATTTGCATTTCCCTGAGTCAGATCGCCTTAAATGTTATGTGTTAAAATTGACAACTTTCTTATTTTGCTTGAACTCACTGATCTTTTTAGAAATGTTATAAGGAGGTTCATACCTTTTAATATTCTGTGTTGGTCTGAAACTGAATTTATTTGCCTTAATAATATCAAACTATTTTTTGCACCGCTATTAATAATTCAAATTTTGAAAATAAGAATTTAACGAAAACGAATACAAAAGCAAAAACAAAAATTAATTTAGATCTATTTTATTAATTCAGTTTTAGCCCATGAACTCACCGATCACATCATCCAGGCTTGCTCTAAAACATACCAAGTCTGTCCCCGTTAGATATATCATGCCAAAAACTTTAAATAGCTCCACCTACATGGACAAATCTTGATTCGATGGTTTAGAATAAAAATTTAAAAAACAACGACAAAAAACTTATGTTAATTCACTATCAACCCCTGACCTCACCGATCTCATCAACCAACCTTGTGCTAAAACTACCACATATGTGTCCAAAGATAATTTAAAAAAAAAATGAGTTGAGACCATTTATGTCAATTCAACATTAACCAATGAACTCACTGGTATCATCATCCATCCTTGCTCTAAAACTACCAGGTGTGTCCTCATCAAATCGTTCGTGACAAAAACTTATAATAGCTCCATTTATTTTGACAAATCTTGACTCGATAGTCTAATTCGAATTAAGAATTATACAAGGACACAAAACGAAAAACAATATGTATATATATAAATTCAGTATCAACCTTTGAACTCACCGATCACATCAACCAATCCTTGCTCTAATAGTATTAGTTTAACCAAGTGTGTACCCATCAAGTCTACAGTGCCAAAAACTTGAAAAGACAGTTTCTCACTGATAGCTGTTAGACCTACAACAGACACAGAACAACTCACCTTATAATGGCTTTAACGACGTAATCAGCTTCCAAGACTTCTCTTCTCAACGTACTTAGTCTTCACTCCAGTCTGAATACAGTGCCATCTATTTGGTGTCAGCGATACCCGTAATCTCGACTTTTTCTTCTTCCTCTCTCTCTCTCTCTCTGTCTCGCTCTCCCTCCTTATCCACCTGCAAAATTCTAATCCGCTGGATTAGAAAGATTATCCTGGAGGGGGGAAGAAGAGGAGTTTTATCTAACGGGCTGGAAACGCTCGTGTCTCAATGTTTTGGTAGAGTGAAAATCAGGGTTGTTCGCATATCTCACTTTTCTCAAGTCACCCCGAAAGTTAAGACAAGAACTGTAGTGAAACTACGGGGGGAAAATCTTATCCTAGTTCTGTCAGTCAAGTTAAGATATGCACGCCACTCTCACGCACGTTATCTCACGGGGGAAGGAGAAGGGAGGAACGGCCATATTGTTTATCAGTAATTTCCACCAATAGCAGCGCGAGGATTCTGTTCTCTCCGAGTCTTAGCGGATATCGACTGGCAGATCTGCCGAGCACGAGGCGAGTGCTGCTTTCGTGAAACTCCATAGAGATTTCCTGGGTGTTTGAGTGCCGTTGGAGGGAGTTAAAAAGGCGGAGTGTTCTGCTGCACGAGAGAGTTAGGAACGGTTCCAGTGTGTTTATTGATCGCCTCTGCAAGCGGTGAGAGCAACATCGTGTTATCTAAGCGCCTCCCCTTACGGGCTGTGACTGTTTGTTTTGAAAGACAGGAGATAGAGAGAGAATATCAGCGTACACATAGGTAGGACTATCCGTGTATCATTTACTCAGAGGTGGTGGGTGAGAGGTAGAGCTGTGGTAACTATCACACTGCGCGAGATGGCTCCATAGGCAAAAGGTGCGAGGAGAAGGAAACAGATGGATGAGGTTTTGATGGCTTTGTAATGATATGATTTATGATTATGGTGACGATGATGATGATGACAGCCAGAACTATAATTTAACATTTTAGCTATATTATATTTTTTTCATTAAAAGTCTAATGGATTGAAGTGGCTTTTTTTTTTTTTAAATTTTTGACTCATTTTACAATGATGACGACAGTAATGATGATGATTGAAATAGGCTGACATTTTCTATTAAAACAGGATGAGATTTTGAAACACTACTTCAGCCCGATGTAGATCAACTCGTAATGAACCATGTATATAAGCTAAAAATGTAGGATCACGATCTGAATATTTTGGCAAACCCTTCTCTTCAGCAGAAAGTATATGAGTAAATGAAAACTTAGTAAACCCAAAACACAAGGGTGAGATGAATAGTTAAAAAAAACAACAACAACTGCATAGCTGCATAGGGAGGTGAACTAGCAATCAGGTTTATGTCAAAAGTAGAGCAGAAGTCTTAAGAATAGCTGTTAAGGATAAGAATATTGGTGAGGATGATAATGATGATGTTATGATAAGAATGAATGAATGAATGAATGAATGAATGAATGAATGAATGAATGAATGAATGAATGGATAGATGGATGAATGAATGAATGAATGAATGAATGAATGAATGAATGAATGAATGAATGAATGAATCCTATTAAGTAATAATATTAGCAGTTACTTTGGCTCAGCAAATAGCCAAATAAATCTGCACCTGACTAATCCTCAATAAACCTACTAATCAGATGTTCAGTAACTTTTCTTAGAGCATAATTTGTAGGCTTACGACGTGTTATATAGTGTGATTTCAGTTTTAAAACCTCTTAATATCGGCAAAATCACATTTTTCGTCATTATACCACTCGTCCGCCACAAAAAAAAAGAAAGTTGCTTATTTTCAATATCAAGAACTTCTGACAGATTTCTCTTTCTTTTGGTGTGTTTGTAGGCATCATTCTATCTGAACGTTTTCACCGCACACAGAAAGAAGTATCTTTAAAATTATCTGAAAACTTGACACAACCTAATAATATGCTTATGTTCCTTTTAAGATAACTACTAGCTCCTAACAATGCAAAGAGACAGCTATTAAAACAAATAATGCACAAGAAAAACTGGGAGATGTCAAGAAAGACAATTTAATTTAGGATAAATTTTTGCAAGAATTTTTTTCCTGGAGAAAGACACACACACACACACACACACACACACACACACACACACACACACACACACACAACTAAGATCGTGTCTATACTGAAAACGTAATCTTGTCGACAGATTGACGATTTTCAAACAAAATGCCATGCTTGCGCACGTGCGTTCAAAATGATACTCTACACAAAGAGGTTAACAAATGAATATCTTAATGAAAAATCAAGTTTGGGAGGGATAAAAGCATTTTGCAATGCCATAACAAATTTTGGTCTGATTTTAATTTTGATTGTAGAAGTCTGAGCATGTAAAGGAATTACACATTAAAACACGGAGACATATTTTCAGGGTCAACCATTTTATTCACTTGTGTTTTTATCACCTGTATGTGATTTTTATTTCTCGACATGTGTTGTAATTTAATTTTGTTATCATTTCAAATGCTCTGTCATAACGCTGATAGGTAAAGCTGTTGTGCTTTGAAAATTTGATGTGATAGCATTTTCTTGGTAAAAACGCGCCTACATTAAGCTCTGGCAGTTTCGAGGTTATGTGTCTTGAGGCAAGAAATAATATCATAAAAGGAAAACACAGACGAGGGCCTACAACAGGAGTACAATCAAATGATGAGGATGAATGATGAGGATGATGATGATGATGATGATGATGATGATGATGACAGTAACAAAAATAACAATGACAATAATAATGCGGTGCTTATGTTTCTCATTCAGGCTTGTGCCCCCTCCCGCGACTTCATACTGTTATAACCCAGCAGGCCTGATCACTTTAGAACTTTCTCGACTGCCTATCGAGCATACAGTGCCGATGCCATTTTATAAACGCTGATCACCAGCATTTTTATAAGAGTGTCGACTGCCTATAGTCAGATATCCATTTTGCAGACTGAGGGACTGAAGAAAACATAGATGAGATGCTTTCCCAAGACACATACAACACGACGGTGGTCGGGAATTGAACCGATAACAACTAGATCTTAGTGCCGTAGTCACTCGGCCTGCTCCACTGTGTTGTAAACTAGATCTACACACAAATCATCAATATCAATGTCTTCAGTGCTAGTCCATTCAATAAGCAAACACACCATTATATTCACACATTTCTCATTCAGGATGAGCTTGTTCACTCGCAAGGGGGAAAACTCGCGCTTAAACTAAACTTAGCTTCTATTTTTGTTCGACACCACACACGACATTATCATCAAATTGGGAGTAAATTTATTTGAGAATTTATTTAAAATTAAAGAAACAATGTAATGGTAGGCAAAAATGTAGAGTACATAATGAGGCAAAAAAAACAACAACCAACAACAACACGTTTTTCTGTCTCCTTTATAGTTGTTTAATTTAATGAATTTATTCGGAAAAAATATGCAAATATAATTAATATGAATTAATTCGAATGTGGTTGAAGTTGAAGTCTCGATCACAGTTCCATTACAGTGAAATGGGGCTTCGTGTCGCCTGCACTCTACTTGCTCTTCAAACTATCTCTAGCAGACAGCTGTAGTAGTGAACGGTACATATACTAAACAAAGGAATAAAAATATTAAACCACATTGTACTGTTGCTTAGAATGAGTACATTCTGTAACCACGTTTTAGATTACTTAAAAGATTAGCCTAATGAGAAATTGATAATAATATTTCGTATAAACGCATGGTTTACTTGAACCGTTGTGTGTTCAGAATTATTGCACTGAAGTGTTGATTTTATTGCTCATACAGCTGGACTTTTTTTTGCAAATTCAAGGATATAACTCTGATATTAATACTTGTACTTACACATACACAGGACAACCAGTATATATACACTTCGATATGCATGATGATACTGTGGTGAATTTGAGCACGGGGTAATGATGATTCATTTATACAACATCTGTGATCTAGATCTACGACAAAATTTATTTCGTAACATTCTCTAGACACTAAAGGAGCAATTTATTATCAGTCCAATGTTAACAGCTTCAAAAAAAAACCAAACAAACAAAATATTATACTCGTATTTTTGTTTTACATATATTTATCTTTTAATATCTACAAAGGAATAAGAAAGGACTATCAAGCGAAGGAGAGCGAGAGAGAGAGAGAGAGAGAGAGAGAGAGAGAGAGAGAGAGAGAGAGAGACAAAGAGAGATTCAGAAAGAGAGAGAGGAGAGAAAGAACGAAATCTCTTAAAACAAAAGGTGGGATAAGCATAAACCTTAATAGTTCCCATAACAATGCCAAAATGTGACAGCTCCCACGTGCAAGTTCCTATTTACTGGTCGGGCTATGAAACTTGTGTAAACACCGGTAAAACAGACACCATTAACCGTCAAGTGGTTATCAAAACACGTGTAAACTGTAGTCAAACTCGAGACAAAAGTTAGCGTCGGGGGTCAAACACATTAGAGGGATTGTAGATAAAAAAAGCTCCCTCTGGATCGACAGAGAAATGCCCAGAGGGAAAGATATACAGAAGACCCACGATAAAATGTATGCTTTGGTGCATGGAAAAAATATACTTAATATCGAGGTCTACCTGAATAAGAAAATATAGAATCCTAATGAATTTATGCACGTGAAATTCGTACTTAATAACAAGGTATACCTAAAAAATGAGTCCCGAAAATGCGAGGTTCGACAGTAAGATGGTAAGGTTTATTGGTTTTTTGTTTTTTTTTGGTACAGGGATGGGGGTCGTGTTGTATACATCGTTCCTGTTCAGCACTGTTACGGCTAGATGATTCAGAGACAAGACTTGGAGCCCCGTTAGGTCGCATACAAGATGATGTCTTTGATACCTTCTGTGATACCAGCCGATAGCACCTACACTTAACAGCAACTGTTACTATATTATTTGCCTGTCCATTCCATTTTTTTTTATACGTATTGTTGTTACTGATGTTAATGCTCATGTGTTTCTTTGTAAAACCTGAGTAATAAACAATCTTGAATCTTGAATCATGAATCTTGATACGATCCGAAAAATACTCAAAATCTGTAGCTAAAAGGATTCAACCCACGGATCTTTCGCAACAATAGACAGTCGCTCTACGCCTGAGTCACACTGCCGGGTTAAGACTGAGGATAAAAGTAAAAGATAAATTAGTTGCTCACAGTTTAAATGGTGTAATCTGTAAATCTCAGCCACTTTTCTATAAAACCATAAATCCTGCGAGAAAACGCTGCATACTTGCGGACCCTAGAAAATGCAGATAGAACTAAAAGGAAAAGAGTTAATATCCTGTTAGTGGTCCATTTATTATTATTATTATTATTATTATTATTATTGGTAGTAGTAGTAGTAGTCGAAGCATGATTTTTATTACAATTATTACAACGTTTATGCAGTTAGATCTCTGATGGATCGAGGCATTTTTTTGAAGCCAAGCGTTCCGATTTCTGCCGACATCATTCTAGCTGTATCTTCCAATATGAACAAGATGACATTATGACATTTGCCTAACGATGACGAACTTCTAATTGGATAAAAGTAGAGTGTTGTAAAAAGCTTTAGAGGACAGTTAAAAATGTGCCCTTTGCACAGATTATACAAAATGGACCCTATGATTATTTATGAACGAGACTGCAAATTTTGTAAACTAAACTTGAAGTTTCGGGGTGGCCCTCTGTGCAGAACACTTGTCGGTAAGGAAACTGGTTTCNTTGAATCTTGAATCATGAATCTTGATACGATCCAAAAAATATTCAAAATCTGTCGCTAAAAGGATTCAATCCACGGATCTTTCGCAACAATAGACAGTCGCTCTACGCCTGAACCACACTGTCGGGTTAAGACTGAGGATAAAAGTAAAAGATAAATTAGTTGCTCACAGTTTAAATGGTGTAGTCTGTAAATCTCAGCCTATCTATAAAACGATAAAATCTCCATAAATCCTGCGAGAAAACGCTGCAAACTTGCGGACCCTAGAAAATGCAGATAGAACTAAAAGGAAAAGAGTTAATATCCTGTTAATGGTCCATTTATTATTATTATCATTATTATTATTATTATTATTATTGGTAGTAGTAGTAGTGGTAGTAGTAGTAGTCAAAGCATGATTTTTAGTACAATTATTACAACGTCTATGCAGTTAGATCTCTGATGGATCGAGGCATTTTTTTGAAGCCAAGAGTTCCGATTTCTGCCGACATCATTCTAACTGTATCTTCAAATATGAACAAGATAACATTATGGCATTTGCCTAAAGGTGACGGACTCCTAATTGGATAAAAATAGGGTGTTGTCAAAAGCTTTAGAGGACAGTTAAAAATGTGCCCTTTGCACAGATTATACAAAATGGACCCTATGATTATTTATGAACGAGACTGCAAATTTTGTAAACTAAACTTGAAGTTTCGGGGTGGCCCTCTGTGCAGAACACTTGTCGGTAAGGAAACTGGTTTCGCTTGTTTACGTCCTACGATGTATCGGTTTGTAGCTCGAAAAGGAAATGGAAGACTTGTGATTTAAGTAGCATTCTTAATAAGTTCATTTAATGCTGACAATTTGTTACAGAAGACTTACAAGATTGTGGAACTACTTGTGAGTGACTGTAGAGAAAACAGTTCACTGGCTGTAAGAGACAAATCGTAACCTAATGCATCAGACAGGTGAAAATGGTCTCAAGCAGTGTTGTGAGGTTGGTGCTGTTAGTCACAAATACGACTATGTTCAGAGTTATTGGCATGATTATGTTTTTGTGACTGTTTCAACTATTAGTGATTTGCAATGAAACTTTATTATGACAGTCGGATATCAGCAGGAGACAAAGTGGCACTAACCTGGAGAAATATAATCTGGAATGATCTATAGAAGAAAAATGCAAACAAAATTCATTGTCTGGTTAAACAACAACAACAACAACGACTATAACGACGACGACAATGACAACAACAACAACAACAACAACAACAACAACAACAACAACAACAACAACAACAGCAAACTTGTGTGTTTACTTGTATTGCTCTAATGCTGACTCTCTCGTTTATTATGTCTGCTAGTCTAACTGTATTGCCAATCTACTTGACACCGTCAGTACATTTGTGACGCATTGCCAGCGATTGATTAAATTTATTGTCATTCATTACTTTCGGTGCAAGACATATTACCAGCATGTATCTAGGTACAGGCATCTGAGTAATAATTATGACAACCGCTCTTAACAACTGGTACATTACAAAAGAATATCGGTCTTGTATGATGTGTATGGTTATATGTGTTTGTATTATGAATGAGATATATAACATTGTATGACATTGTAAAACACTTTCCCTACGGAGTAAATATAATCATATTTTCATTTTTCATTTTTTAAGAAATATTAAGTATAAAGTCCAGGAAGTTCCAGTGTTTTTACCCCCCTGTCCAGTTTACACTTTTAGGTCGACAAAAGCTTCCAGTTTTCCCTGCTTGTTGTGGGTTTTTTTTCACTTTTGTGTGTGCTTTGTTTGGGGATGGTGGGGGAGAGGAGGGGAGAAGAGACAGATGACGGTTTTTTTTTTCCCTAAATCTAAAATTTTCCAGTGAAATGAAAACTGCCTAATGTCTTTGTTTTGCTTCATTGTTAAAATTACCGGTCATCCCCCCCCCCCCCCCNNNNCCCCCTGCATTTATTCTTCTATGTGAGACAAGTTACTTGTCATCCTTTATAATTTATACACGGTGGGTAGCAGTTTGCAATTACAGGAACATCTTCATTCTGTTCATTACATCAAGGGCATATTGCCTCTTCAAGTCTTAGCTGTCCGGATTCTGTTTTTTCGCTGTCCTACCTGCTGTTATTATGAAGAAAATTTAAATAATGATACTTTATTTCCGATGCTTTGTATAATGTAGACAATCTACAGTGACCTCATGGGTCTAGTGTTGCTTTCTGTATATTCACATCTGCTATTATTATTATTATTATTTTCCCCACTGCTGAAGTTCATTTTTTTTTTGTATAGCAATTTTGGATTTCATAGTAAGTTCTTTTGATATAAGCCAAATGAAGTTTCTTGAGTATGGAGTCTTGAGGCGCATGCAGGCTGCATTTTCTCTAATCACCAACTCCCTGTTTTCTATTCGAAGGACAATCAGCCATGCTCTTCTGTCGACGTTTATACCTTTTTTTCTGAAGACATGCTCACCGCTAGAGATCCAGTATTTATGAAAAAAAAAATAATTCAGGCAATATCCAGGGACTATCTCATCTTGTGCTAGTTTAAAAACAGGGGGCAGTGCTAGAAAACAACAACAACAACAACAACAACAACAACAACAACAACAACAACAACAACAACACAGACGAGAGATTTCCCAGATAATGATAATTTCTAATCTAAGGGCTGTGCTAATGATATCCTTTCTTTCTTAAGTTTATCCCTGGATGTTGCCATATTTTGCCCCTTTTGTTTAGTGATGGAAACCAAGACAAGCTTCAATTTAACGACTCTTCCTAATCCCGTCCTATATCGAAACCACCTTATATCTAAAACCAAGCACTAGGTGGGAAAGTTTCTGGATGTTGCCATATTTTGCCCCTTTTGTTTAGCTAAGTTAATCAACCTAAGCTTCATTTTAACGACTCTTCTTTCTTCTTATTTTCTTCTTTCCTCGACTGCTCTCCTTCTCTGCCTTTCAAGAGGGAAAGTCAGCGAATCAGCAAATCAGCAAACATTGACTTAATCTGTGAAAGTAAATTCCTGATTCTCGTAATGTAAACAAACAAAGCGTGACTCCCTCCACTGTTACACAAGTATACAAGTTTTAGTGTGTGGGGCAACGCTAGCGAGTCGGGCGGCAAGTTAAGGGTTAAAGCTAGTAGATAAGATTAGCTGTGGTAGGGAGGAAGATACGACCGCGCAATGTTTGGGTTAAGTGTGCCAGCTCATTCTCTATACATAAAATAGCTTCTCTTTTCCTTGGAGAATCTTCAGAAATGATACTGAGGGGTCGGTCGGTGTGGGAAATCTTCATTTTCCTCTCCTTTAGGAGTTTTAGCTTTGTATTTTTCTCTGAAATCAAGCGCAGAAAGGGCGTATCAGTTGCATGGTTCTTTCAGTGCTGTGCAACCAGTCCCTACTCCCACGATAAGAGAAAATTGTTGCGTTTTTTACTTTTTTTGCTTGATACATCTATATCTGTTCCCTACTCTCTCTTCTCTCTGTCTTTTGCTCTATCTCTCTTCCTCTCTCTCGCCTACCCATTTTCTGATCTAACCACAGCCTGCATACTTGCGAAGGTATAATGTAGGCAAAGCATGTCCTGCTTTAACCTCGCATGAACAAATTTTGAAACTGGGTCAGCTAGAATCGGTTTGAAATGATAAAGTCCAAGGTTTATCGAAAATATTCATTCATTCATTCATTCATTCATTCATTCATTCATTCATTCATTCATTCATTCGTGCATAAATTTAATATGAAGTTTCCATCTTGTGAATACAGTAATGAATTTGAACTAACAGTAGCAACTCATTAACACCCATACAATTACATGCATACGCAAGCACCTCATGCACACACACACACACACACACACACACACACACACACACACACACACACACACTCACGCACACACGCACGCACACACAGGCATGCGCACACACGCACTCTTATATTGCCCTGTAGGTGAGGGGAAACGGGGGAATGAAATATGTCAAATACCTCTTTCTTCATCTTTCTCTCCTGCAAATCTTCTCCATTATAACTCTTCCATCTCACAATTTCTCCTCTGGGACCTCTTCTGCTGAGCCTGTGGTTCCTCACTCCCTAGCTTGCCTTCGTCGGTTCCCGTCATGTTCCGCCATGTTTCGGGTCTGGAAAGTGGCAAGAGTACCGCCTCGGGGCGTCACGTCGGGTCAAGTTACCATGGCAAACAAGAGTCTATGTCGGTGGCTGTGGGATCTATGCATCTACATACATGTATGTTATGGATATTTGTCAGTTCTGTTGTGCCGGAGACTACGCTTGATCGCAACATCTGCTTAATTGCAACATTTTAACCGTGTTGGCGTGTAATGAATTAGTTCAATGTAAGAAATGTTTTGAGAAATGCAGGAACTTTTATAATATATTTGTAGGCATGAAGATACTGAATTGAAGTGAGTATTCGGAAAATACAGTGCTGGCATAGCGATACTGGATTTTCAACTTTTACACGATTTCCGAAACCTGAATCAACATTCATCTACACTTCGTAGGACAGGGGTATTTTGAATTTTGACTGGACAGCCAGGCGGTAAGAAATATTATGACAAAGTCTAGCAACTCGTTTCTTGTCTCACTTCAGTATCTGAGTCAGCTTGACAATTTTCTAAGCTAGAGAACTGGTTGTCGATATGAATGAATCGAGCCTTAGCGAGATACTTAGGAGACGAAAAACCTGGCGTCGGGTAGGGAAGATAACTCGAAAAAAAATTGTCTGGGTTAAAAATACAACCCAGCCAGAGTACTCCCAAAGGTGTATCCTGACTGTCCACCTAGTATAATAATTCTGCTAAAATAAATGTTCAAACCTGAAGTGATAAAACATGGTATTTACTCGTTCACTTTTTTTAAAAAGCATCAGAATATTTGACTGTGGGAGATCAGCGCTGCTATGGTTAACAATAAGAAAAGAACATTTAACTACGGCATAGTTGATTACGAATAGATTACCGAATATCTGCCTACAGGGTGGGCCAGAAGTGTGGGGCATTTGCGATAGGGTGCCATAGGTGTCGGGTTGGAATCCTGCTAACGTCTGGTTTTTTTTTTATAGGTATATTTCACGGTGTTTAAAAAGCGCGGGTTCAAGCCACATCTGGGTTGAAGAAGGACGTTAAAACTATACAATAAGCAAAACCCAGATATTGAAGTACTATAGGCCTATTTTAACCAGCCACCAAGGTTCACTCCAGACCCGACCACTATTATGAAAATTGAGAGTCAGGAACTGACATAGTGAAGACTACACTCCTCATCATCTCGTTAATGAAGCACCCAATGTGGTCTATGCGAACACATTTCTCTACGTCACCATGACGCAACATTTTGACGTGACGATGATTGGCCACTGCCATGGCTACGTCGCCAACGCCGCCGCCATATTGGCATCCCTTCGTTCCCGGACCGGCTTCGCTGCCTTCGTCACTATCTTTCTCATTCCTCTTAATTAGGGCGTAGCCTTTGTTAATTAACGCCTCCTGAGTGCAGGGGTGTGTCTGGGGATGCGCGGTCGCCGACAGGTGATCATGTAGGAGCCTTGTGTGAGCGCGCAGTTTGAAAGCAGGGGGCAGGTTTGTGTGAAAAGACGAAAGGGTTTGCCACCACCGAGCATGGTAAATAATTGTTGGCCTGGATGAAGTTTATTAAATAATTCCATGATATTTAGTTTATAAGGTGTTTATATAAATAAAACTCGATTATATAAATTGAGGACCCCAGGATTGAGTCAGGACCCGAACATTGTATCGAGGTAAGGGATTCGAATATACAAAGGTTAAAGGTCATCATGCCCCACTGCTTAAAATAATTGTGGATAAGAAGTACAAGAAACCAATGAACATCAAAACAATAATAACAGTAATAATGATAATTTAAAAAGAAGAGCTTGACTTGGTCTGAATCAATACCTCGTGGTCAGGATGAACAGTGTTCTTTCTTTCTTTCTTTCTTTCTTTCTTTCTTTCTTTCTTTCTTTCTTTCTTTCTTTATATTAATATTAAACAGCACATTATAAAATGAGAACAAAAGTAAAAACAAACAAACAAACAAACAACCTGCAAACAAACAAACAAACAAAAAGACAAACAAACAAATAAACCATAAACAAAGTCCAAACAAACAACTGGGAGTCCAACTGCTACACACTTCACCAGAAAATCTGAAGCTGCTAGATTTCCTTTTGATATTCGAGCATGCGCAGTAGGTGGTTTATGAACCATGCCGTTCCACTCTGAGATCAAAGGTCGTATACTACAAGGTGTCTGTTGCATCTGAAAGCTGAAGAACTCTGTAACTTCCACGCATGGTATTCCTTTGAGACAGCAGATACGGTAGCAAGACAGAAGGTTCTTTTGTTGAGGAGCACAAAAACGTTTTATTAGTCTGATTGACTGGACATGTTTACAATGCTAAAGCTTCAATAACTATTTCGGAATGAGTTCTTTTTATTGGTCTTTGATTCATTCAACATTCTGCCCTTATTTTGTCACTAACTTGTTTTTTCTTCTCTCTTTCTATCGTACAGTCTGTTGTTTTCACTTATGTCTCTTGTTTGTTTGTTTGTTTTGTTGCTAAAGTAATGTTTTGCCTTCCGTTATTTTGCATATTTTTCGAACCTCTCTTTCTTTTCACCCCTTTTCCTTCCTTTTTCCTTCCTTTCTTTTGTCTTTCTTTCGCTCCTTTTCATACTTACTTTCTTTTTGTCTTTTTCTTTCTTTCTTTCTTTCTTTCTTTCTTTCTTTCTTTCTTTCTTTCTTTCTTTCTACCCAACGACCTATTTTCGTACCCACTTGCCCATCTACCTACTTGCCTACGTATCTACCTACCTACCCACCCACCTATCTACCTACCTACCTATCTTCCTACATACTTTGCTACCCACTCACCTACCCACCCATCCACCCACCTACCCACCCACTAAAAAAATCTCACTGTATAAGGTGAGCATCAAATTAGCTAGTCTAAAGAGGGTATGTCCCATACAAGGGTTTCTTGGCTGTTCAGAACATCGAGCGGTACCTTTTTTCGTTAGTTTATATACTATTTGTCTAGCTAACATACACCTCAAGGCCTGCGACCAGACTTGAACCTAAACCTGAGAAGCAGATGGAAAAGGTAGGCCTACTCTTGACATCTCGATCCCCAAATACAGTCAAGTTGTATTCACATAATCACAGTTCCTCAGAAGCATGGAAAACTTAAGATTAAAAGAAACTGCGATTATGTAATGGCGTGTACACAGAAATTAACATTTTGTTGTGTGAAAAATGTTGCAATAAACGAAAATTGCAATTACTCGAATTGCAGTTAGGCGGCGTCAACTGCGCCACCCTGCATAAGCGACCACTTGTTTAGAGCAACTGCCCTCAAACGGAATAAACATTGGTTGCCATACATGTTATTTAATGTTCCACTGTATTATTTTAACCCATGGCCACAGCACAATGGTGCCAGACATCAGTCTGAAGTCAAGACCATAACGATTCCAGACATACAAACCCACACTGACACTATCCAGATCCCGGTCTTCTCTGTCCACTTGACCGCTTGACCATAGCGCTAGGAGAGAGCTAAGCCGCGGTTTACGGTCGGTCGTTCTAAGTGTTGATGGCCGACTGAGTCTAATTAAACCTTTGTTGGGAGGTGTCGTAAACTAACTAGGCGGGATCCGCAATTAACCCTCAGTGCCTGGGTCTTCGTTTTCTGTTCGTTCAAATGTTTTAAGGGTGTCTACTGTGCTGTGCGTGTGTGTGTGTGTATGTGTGTGTGTGTGTATGTGTGTGTATGTGTTTGTGGGTGTATGTGTGTCTGTCTATCTGTCTCTTGTCTGTCGATCTATAAGTCGCCCACCCACCTGTCTGTCTGTCTGTTTTTTGTTTTTATTTTGCCACGGCTTCCGTGTGTGTATAGATGTGTGTGTGTGTGTGTGTGTGTGTGGGGTGGGGGGTGAATGTTTGTATGTACATGGTCGGAAGCATGTTTCCTTTCTTTCTTTCTTTCTTTCTTTCTTTCTTTCTTTCTTTCTTTCTTTACCGTGATTTCTTTCATTTTTTTTCTCCCATTCTTTCTCTGTCTGTCCTCCTTCATCCTTTCAAGGACAGCTTTTTATCCAATATCAAACCCCTCCCCCTCCCCCCCCCCCCCNCCTCCCCCTCCCCCCCCCTCAACCCCATCATGCTTCTCTTCTTATCAATCCATTTTCAAAGTTGTATTTTCCAAGCGATGTCGGAGCAGGCTTATAATAATAACAGTGACGAGAAATAAACGCGACAAAACAGAACGATGATGATGATGCTTTCCAAGGAATGACACTCTCCAGAACCATTCCACGGAAACGTTCCATCAAATTCATATGGCATGAATTATCAATATTGTGCCCTCGACATTCCTCGCCACTCACTCAAAAATCCATCAACCTATTACATAGTCGACACCGGCACCGTTCATTTATCAGCCCGGTGTCAACACTAAAATGGACGCCCGTGAATTACATCCTAGGGCGTTTGCTGACCGGATGAAGTTCCTTCCCTTCTCTCCCCCCTCTGGTGCCCTAACTGCTCTTGCTGCTGTCATCACACCCTTCATGTGCTCGACAGAAGGAGGTGAGTTTGTGTACTCACGTTGATAAACGTATTCTGTGGCCTTAGTGCCCCGGCTAGTGGNCCCTCCTCCCCCCAACAAACTGTCTCTTAAGAATCCCATTTGCCTTAGAACACGCTGATGCCACAACATGATTATAATTTGCATATTCCTTCAAAAAGACAATCAGTCCTAGAATCTGGTTTCCCGCCGGTCGTCAATTACAGCTCTATTATTTGAGAGCTTACAATGGGAACTCTTACAATCGTAACAATAATAAAAATTAGTGCTCTGGTGCTGAATGCACCCTTAACAGCGTTCAATATGAAAGTGAACGTAAATTCTTAGGATGGTAAGAGATCCCATCGTTAATGCGTACGTTCTCAAGTTAAATTAAACGGTAAATTGGCCTACATCTCAGTTCAATGATCCGAGGTTTGAGAAAGTTTTTGAAAAATGATATAGTCTATTTCTTTTCGTGTTCTTGAAGATGTCTTATCAAAATTTTCCCCAGAATTATAATTTACCGTTGGAGGCTCATTGTCTTTATCCTTTCTGTGACGTATCAATTGTTTTTTGGTGGTTAGATTCTGTCATAATTCATGCGCTACTAACTTGGTTTCAACAAAGAATTATTGTAATGATTTATGTCACCATTTCTGCTCATTTTAGGGATTGATTTAAACGATTGGATACGAGAAAGCAGAGTCAATAGCTGTGAGTTTGCGCATTAACGATGGGATACATTACCGTTGTCAGAATTACATTAGTGTCTCGGTGCTGAATGCACTCTTATTTGTGTTCAACATGCAGAGTTATTCGAGAGCTTGCACATTAGCGATGGGATCCTTTACCATCGAAAGAATTACATTAACGCATCGGTACTGAATGTACCCTTAGTAACGTTCAACTTGCCAAGTTAAGGCAATAATTACGACGGTTAGAAAACCCATTGTTAATGCGCAACTTTTCAGATATTGAATTTAAGCCAACGTCAGTGAAGAATCCTTTCTAAATCATTTTCACGATGAATTTTGTGAGATAAAGCAAAATGGCCTTTTTCCCTTCATTCTTGTTACCCCGTAGGCACTCCTTCGAGCATCTACCAAATTCGTGTAAGTGTGTTGGGCAAACTTGATACATTTTTACACTTTTCCTACACAGGCAAAAACACTCTGACCCTCTAGGGTTTTCTAGAGTTGAACCAGACAAATATTACTGAATACTTTCAAGGACTAACCCGTAATTTCGTAAAACCCAATCGTGATCAAAGGTACAACGTCAATGTCCCGTCCCTCCGCGCAAAAACATCGAATTATTATTATCATCATCATTACCGTTATCATCGTCATCATTAACATTATCATCACCACCACCACCACCACCACCATCATCACTATATTTATCGGCTTGTCTGGTTGTCCGAATGTTTTCTAATGGGATTTCTTAAGACAGAACTAAAACAAACTACATGTTAGTGTTGTTACAGATTCCACTGGGCATTCTTCAAATGCTTGAGTGTTTGCTGTGCAAAAAATTCTGACCCACACACTCACCAACACAATCTCGGAGAAAGGAGCAACAGAGAGAAAAACAATTCCACTCTTCCAGGAATCGTCGTAATTTCCTGCATTATTTTCTGTTCCTTCCTCCAGTGTATAAATTAGGCCAGACCTCCCAGTAAGTGAAACCCTTTAGGGGAGCACGGGGACAACTCATTCCGTACATGCACGACATTCCTCGTTAGTTGAGCAGTCTCGCTAGAGTTCCTGCCCTTTCATACCCAGAATTCCTCGGTAATATAAGTGCACGTGCTGCCCGCTGTCGTCGCGCGAGATTCCGCGAGAGATAACGAGATTCGCCGGATAAAAATGGCTGGAAAACGACGGAGGGGCGTGGCGCCATAATGGCCGAGGAAATTGTAAGAAACAGTTATCCTCCCCTCCTACAAAGGCAAGGCAGGGCTCCCCAGGAGAAGCAACAGTTATCCCCCTTTCTCGACAAAGGTTTGAAATCAGGGGAGTTGCCACTATCGGAGTAGAAAATACCATTACGAATGTTAAAGTTGGCATTCCTGGCTTTGAACACAGTCGTGGAGTGTCGAGTTGAATTACTGGTGACAAAGCTCGCTGGTGTGGGGTCATACTGTGGAGGAGGCGCCTCCGTCTCCTTTGGGATGGGTCTCTAAATTGAACAGGATAATGATAGTGAGGTGATGATAACATTGCTGTTCTTACAGACCGTCTTCAGGTCTTGCGAGGATTTTGGATTTGCAGCTGGTTCTCTTTAAAGTGACGTAAGAATGAGAACACAGTGGAGCATAACGAACTCAGATTCCAGGGGATGTATCCATCATTTCGACTTCAGATTACAGAAGCCTAGTCCGATTTGCCTCTTTGAGCCACTTACAAGAAATTCTACAATTCCTAAGTCTTCTTTAATAGTTTGCAGCATTCAATGAGCTTATAAAAGATGATGCTTTGAAATATAGGTCTTTCATTTCGTTTTCTAGCTACGAACCGATATATCAAACGGCGAAAACAAGCTAACTAGTTTCCTTAACGATAAATGCTCCGCACAGAAGGCCACACGGAAACCGAAGTGAATGATCCAAACTTCAGATTTAGTTTACAAAATCAAGCGAGAATGCAAACTACTTCGCAGGCAGGGCCCATTCTCCATAGTCTGTCCAAAGGACATATTTTTACTGTCTTCCTAAGGCATTTGATCAAACCCTTTTTTCAACCAATTAGGAGGAGTCTGTAACCTTCAGGTTGCAGAAGCCTAAATGGTCCAATAGCAAAACCATCGGAATGAATAACTGGAGAGCTAGCGCATTAACGGAGGGATCTCTTACCACTGATTTTTGTTGAAGTGCGAGGTGTTTTGCTGTAAACTGTGAGATTGGAAGCACTGCTTTTTGAAATCTGCTGCATTGCGAGATAAGACCTTTTGTGGGGATTGTGATCTAGCGACTGTATCATTATTAAACCGTGTTGCTTCCCACGGCGTAAACCGTCGGGTCGACACAACACGTCTCCAGCGAACCCTGTGGGACGCCATCCGCCCTGCGGGATTTCATGTTTCACCTGCCTTTGCGAGCTCATTTAGAAAGTTCCATATTATGATCGTCTTGGTCCTCCCATCCTTCTTTCTATTTCTCTGCGGATTCCAATCAAGCGCCATTACTGTTTGGTCCCTGGATGTTTCTCACAATATTTGACATATCCATTCTCATTCCTTTCAAAGAAACGCTGAATCATGTTGAACCATACGATACCTGATTATTCGAATAAGACAGTCTTTCAAGTGCCTGTCAACATGATGTAATGCCTCTGCTTGCCCTAGACAACCCACATGATTTTATTAAGCAAAACCCGATTTCTTACATCCACTGCGCGCTTGGCGGCCATAAGCTCACGTCAAACATGTTTTAGCCGTACGGCCAAGCTGTTTAGCCAGTGCTCTGCGGATGGGTGTAACACGTCGATATTAATGTTTTATGCCACTGTAAGCAGCAGTTGTGTCCAACAAAATCATGATTATGCCATAAAAATGCGAATCTGGAACCTTTAAATTTGGATGACCAAACCTTCAATTGAAAGCTGAGTAATACATTGTCAGATAGAGGTGTCTGTAGCTGCTGGAACTTAAGTGACGTCATCATTAATCTTTTACCACAAGCCTCTGCAGCTTGGGAAAGGGAATAACTCTTGACGCAAGGACCAAAATCTCGACCACCGAGCTCTCCTCATTGTGTTTTCAAACATATTTCGCTTGGGGTAGCAGAACGATGCTCTTTCTTCTCGAAATTGGTTCGGTGGGCACTACAGATAATTCTCAGAGTGCTGGAAAACGGACAATTATTTATGACATACGTGTCCACCTTTAAATATTTGTTCATAGATATCTCTGTTTGGGTCTTTAATCTAGCTATGGTACCACTGGTAAAAGATTATTCTTTGGGCTGAATGAGAAAAATGAATGATACTTGTGAGCGTCACTAAAGAATATATTGCACCTTTACCTGATTTTGTAGAAGGAAATGCTGTGTCTAACGAGCCGATCGTTCCCATAGAGGTTGAGGCAGCTTGTTATGGTAGCCGCTGAAACTATATGAACTTGATAAAGGTAAAGTATGGCTGATCCGGAATAGATAATATGATTCAGACCAGGAATGCCCAAATGATGGCATATGAGCCAAAATATGGCCGGTCAAAGCTGTAAAATCTGGGCCCTCGAGTAACTGTATAGAGTTTCCTTATGATGAAACATTGAAACATTAATTTCCTCATGATGAAACATTCATTTCATTATGAATAAACACGCAGTCATCGGCCAATATTCATAGCAAAGAGCTGTGGGAACATTGAAAAGTGGGAACAACCACTGAACACAATCAATGCTAAAAGTAATGCCGGTCTTAGCATAGCCCCTTTCATAAGTCCAACCTGTTTTCCCTTGTCCATAATGCATTCTCTGGAAGCATATTCTCAACAGTTTAGTTCGAAAGGGATGGTGTGCGGGTTCAGTGGTATCTAAGTTTAAACTCATTATAAGGTTCATATTATACAATGGACCTCATATAGCGGCAATGGACGCAATGAAACTTTGCTTATAGGAGCATACTTCTAAAGCCTCCACCTCTCTTCCATTCTAAGCGCTTGATGAGAGACGCCAAACTATCATATTTCTCCATTAATANCCCCAAACTGCTCACCAAACCATTCCCCGAAAGGGAGGGCGTGCGGGTTCAGTCGTATCTAAGAACTTTAATCTAATTATAAGGTTCATATTATACAATGGACCTGATATAGCGGCACCCCAACCCTGCTCAAACCAGTCTCTGTACTAAAAGTGGACCTCGCTCTTAACAAGACCTGAGCTAAACCTTTGGACGTGCTTTTGTCTCAATGATACAGTACTACAAATGCTGTAGAAAAGACTAAACTTGCCTTCATATAGCAGAGGTCTTTGTAAGTACAGTTCACAGTCTAGAATGTGAGAAACCAATCAAAATAAATAGGAATGCATATCCTAGAGTCTGAGCGTTGCACAACTTTTTTTTTTTTTTGTCGTACGTAACCTTTAACCCTTCCCTCTCTCAATCTTTTCTGTGGATAAACACTTACAGAAAGGAGGAAAACCGCAAGAGTTAAAGAAAATGTTCGAAATAAAAGCTCGCCATAAAAAGAGCCATAACACATGTGAGCTTTATAGCGCTTCGATAAGAGAGAGCTAATCTTATCAGAGAAAGGATAAGCCAAATTACGTACGACGTTAAGTAATTTTGCTGATCTTTCCCATGGGGTATGCATTTTTGGCCTTTCAATCTCTGTCCTCTTCTTTTCTGTCTTGATGTTATCTTTGAATGTCTTTGTCTATGCCAACCACTATCTCCCCCTCTTCTTTATTCTCTCTCTCTCTCTCTCTCTCTCTCTCTCTCTCTCTCTCTCTCTCTCTCGCTTGCTCGTTCTCACTCGCCCCGACATTCAAAACACAAACGTATTTTTGTTCATTTTCGTCTTTCTTTCCCTCTGCCCGTGATCATCTTTTGAAGTGTGCACTGATCTTTGTTTGTCGTGTTTGTTTGCTGTCTGTTCATCCGGATATCTTTTTCTTCAGAAGCCCGTCAGTCTGTCAGGAAACCTTTCAGATTCTCTGTCTGTCTCTCTCTGCAGACAGCCCTAAAGTCTTGTCTAATTCTATGTCTGCCTACCTGCCTTCCTGCTTTCCCGCCTATCTGCCTACCTGCCTGTTTGTCTGCCTGTCTGTCTGTCTGTCTGTCTGTCTGTCTGTCTGTCTGTCTGTCTGTCTGTCTGTTTGCTTGTTGATCTGCCAGTCACTTTGTGCGTCTGAATCTTTGTCTTTTTCTCTAGTATCTGTCTGTCAGCCAACCAGCGAGTGAGCGAATGAGTGAATGAGTGAGTGAGTGAGTGAGTGAGTGAGTGAGTGAGTGAGTGAGTGAGTGAGAGTGAGTGCGTGAATGAGTCAGGTGGGCAGGCAGGCAGGCGTGCAGACAGGCAGTTAATCTCTCAGCCTCTTTGTCTCTGTCCCTCTCTCTCACTCTCACTATCTCCCTCCCTCTGTCTCTCTGCTTCACACCTCGCACTTACCTGCTCATTGTCTACACTGCAGCAAATTGAATTCACTATGTTAACTTCTCAGTTCACAATTACTCACCCTGCTCAAACACCTGAGTCCCTCCCTCCTTTCCATTCCTCCCTTCTTCCCTCTCTCTATCGATAGTCGTTCTCATGTACCCCCCCTCCTACTTGTATCCTAAAGTCGCCCCAAATTATTCTCCCACGGTAAAACCTGGGGCTCACTCTGTCACGATGCACATCGCTAATTTTCCCTCTTCAGTACTCACACTCCACGAACAAACACCTGTCGCGTCGGACCGTGCACTTTTAATGAGCATACATAAAAGTGGCTGCGTGTCGTGGGATCGCAGTTTGGCCAAAGGGCAGGGAGGGGGTGG